>QYAP01000292.1:0-73793 GCA_003988905.1 Hymenotorrendiella dingleyae
TCCCCTCATTTGGTTATAACAGATGGGTTCTCCTGTCAGCGTAGTGGCTGTCTGAGCCTATGGTCCCAAAAGTCACCTGACGATCCTGTGATCGTAACACTTGCCTAGTTTGCCTAGGAATTCTATTCCTTTTGCCTCTTCTCGCCTCCCATTCCTATTCCTCCTCTCCTAACTTGCCTGTTAAGGTTTTGAATCCTTTTAACCTCTCCCCGCCCCCCTTTCTTATTCCTTTTGAGTCTTGCCTCTCCCCGTCTGGCTAAAGCCTTCCTTCTTTCTTAGCCTCTTGGCATTTTAGGCGAGGAGGGGCGGATGAAAATACTATATTTAATAATAATTTTAATTATATATTAAAAAATATTATCTTTTTATATTATTATATTATTATTATATAAACATTTTATTTTAAGATAAAATAAAATAAAAAAATTTTAAAATATATTTTTATAATATTTAATTATTATATTCTCCTTTTTTAGAAGAATATATAATAATCTTATTTAATTATTATAAAAATAGTTCTATATATTAATAATAATTCTTTTAGATTTAAAAGTAGATTAGAGATTTTTATTTATATACTTTTTATCTTTTTCTAATCCCCGAATAACCTAAAATATAATATTATTATTATTCATTTTATATATAATTTCATTATTTTAATATATTTTTTAAGGGTCGATTTTAATTGTTTTATAATAATAATAGAATTTTCGGTATAATAATTTATCTTTCTTTTTTAAGAAGGGTTTTTTATAAGGTTAATATTTATTTTTCTTATGAAATTAAAGAATTCTAATAATAATATAATAATTTATTATTTTCTTAGAGAATTTAATTTTCGATAACGTTATTAGAGATTTGAGGGTTATTTATGGCTTTATAATAATTGTTTTTATTAAATGATATTTGGTATAAGTATTTAAAAGGGATTTCTTTTTAGGTTGAGGCTTTTTTATAAAGTTATTTTGAGGGTTTTTGGTATGCTATTTGATAAATGTAATGATCGTTATGCGGGGTATAATAGTTGCTTTTAAAATCGAGGTGGTATTAAGGCTTTTAGTATGCTATGTTTAGATCTTGTATTTTTGTTGCGGTGTTAGTATTTTATGCTTTGTTTTTAGTATGCGAGTTATGATTAAAAGAATGGAAGGATTCTGTGTACTGAAAACTCTTTTGTGTGCCCTAGAAGTGGGGGGAGGGGCTAAAAGCTAAGGTCAAAAAGTGGTTAAAACTGACGCTTAGATCACGAACCTGATTGTACAGTAGTATCGCCTTGCAAACAGGGTTATTTGGAACTCCAACGAGCTCAAATGTGGATAGTGGCATAGCTCTAGGAAGCCAAAGTTCATCTGAGCAAACTACAACCCAATGAAGAGTATCAGCTCAACCTTCAGACCAAGTGGTGTTAATACCGTCGACCCATGACCGATTCCAGGGCCCCTCAACGGCACAGGAAGACATGGTGGAGTTAGATTACCGACCAGTGACGGCTCGCGGCCAACTTCAAGACCTCTCAACGATACAAGAACACATAGCGGACTTAAATCACCAACAAGCGACAGCTCATAGCCAATTCCAGGGCCCCTCAACCACACAAGAAGACACACTGGAGCCATCTCAAGGCAACGGAGAACAAATTCCTATCATGCCTTCTGTCAGAGTTTTCAATGACTATGATTTCCAGCAGTATGGCTCTGACATTCCTTTCTTCCATACACTCCAAACCGATGACAACGAAAATGGCATGGATACATTTAACCCTTCTTTTCCCCTCAATTTTGAAAGCGATGAGTGGACCTGAAATACCGATTATGGTTGTGAATTCAGGGGAAGAGTGTAAATGATTTAAGCGAGGTCAGCGGTGGATATCAATGTTATTGAAAGATACCTAGGTACTAAACAATGCCATAGACAACTTCTCCAAACCCCTTCAACCCAACATCCCACGTCCGTACAACACTACCACCTCAACAACCCTAATAAGTCTCCCGACTAGCAATCCTCATAATCCCCCTGCCCTGATCAAAAATCACCACCGTATTCCTCAAGAAAGGATCCCCAAGGATACTCAACCCAATACCAGCATCACTCTGCACGGTACTTATACACCCATCCTCTTCTCCCAGGTTATAAACCATATCTCTAGGGTCAAAGGTCATGACCTTTCCGCCAATCTTGATGCCGAACGATGGGGGTGTGGCAGTACAGTTAACAAGATAGGCTCCAACGTCAGGGTCAAAATATCCGGCAGGATTAAAAGCGCCAACGACAGCATCGGCAATGTCTTGGGGGAGGTATGTGAGACTGGTGCCGGAGTCGACGATGGCATTGGGCATGCTAACGTTGTTGGTTGTGTTGCCGTAGATGAAGGCATCTGGGACGAGGGTGTAAAATTGGTAGACTGGTGCTGGGACGGGATTGCCACCGATAGGGTAACTTGTCTTGATGATGGGAGTGCTGTAGAAGCGACTGATTTTGGGGATGTTGGGGACTCCGCCAAAAGCTATAACGCCCGCTGCATCTCCAGTTCCGTCATCTCTGTCTATGGCAAGGCTAAAAATTGGATCAATTATTTTGTCCGTCCACATGCTTGTGAAAATGGGATTGTAGTTTTCCAGCGTTGCACCATCGTCATTATTTGGATTCGTACCACGGTAGTCAGACGTTCTGAATCAACGAAGTTAGTAAAGATCTCTCCGCCAAAGATGATAAACCAAACACAACAACTCACATAGCAGGAAACGCTAATCCGCAAAGCCCGGACGTAGTGCCATCTCCTCTCCATAGCAGGGCAGTCTCCACGACATTGATAGTCTGGTTAACAACAGTAATCCCTGCAATCGTCACAGTAGCATTGCCAACAATACCCTCCACTGCCGACCCATCACCGTACCCGATCAAGAAATTCTCATTGAGGGTTTGTTGGAAGCCTTTCTTGTCATATAGTGGCCCAAACCCACAGGCACTTTGGGGTGCATTATTCGAGTCAGGGGTGTGGCAGACAAAATTTGTGGCGGGCAGCCATGTGTCGGATGAGCCGGTGTCGACGATCACGTTGAAGGTCTGTAGTAGATGTGTCAGCGTATGCTTTTTGTGGATTCGCTCAGAATCAAACAAGGCGAGAATCCATAGCGAAGCAAGTGAGATTTGATTGCTGTAACATTTGTAATTCTCCAACGCCAATTTGAATCACCAAGACTTACCTGACCTCCAACCTCAATTGGCATGTACAATTCCAATCCACCAAATAGCTCCTTGATGCTCTGGGTTCCTGTCGCCGCCCCCAAATTTGAGGAACCTTTGGAAGACTTCCTCGTAAGCGGTAAAACATTCTCGGTAACGCTATCTACATCCCGGATATCAATCACTCTCGCCCCGGTATTCGAAACAAAATACCCAAGCTCAAGTAATGGAACGAGAGCCAATAGTCGAAGAAACATATTCAAGAATGGAAGCTTGAATTTGACGTTTTCCAAGACCGGATAAGAATAGGAGGGAATAGGGGGAAAGAGGAGGGAATAGGTGCAGGTGGGGAGAGGATGTGAGGGCGGAAGCAGGTACGGAATATTTGTAGATAGGGAACTGTCAGTACACCATGAAGAGAAGAGGTGAAGTGTCAGAGTACACACTGCGGTACTGCCGGTTGAATGCACTTGCGCGTTGAGGTTAACTTGGCGGGGAAAGAGCAATGGTGATCTTGTAAATGAATGGATCCAACCTCATGCGGTGTCGACCGAGATAATGAGCACCTCTTATCATCGTAGAACCATCAAACAGGATTCCAGGACCGTTGGTTGACATAATGAAAAATGACTATTTCTTGTAGCAGGAAATTGTTGGCGGTTTTCTTATGGCATAATAGCGCCTTTAGCTGCGATATAATTCAGTATGTGATTGCGGCTCAAGAACAAGAACTCAGCAACTTCCAATGTGCTATCAGACTTCTCTGAAGTCCCGAAAACGTCACAACACACCAGGTAGAGGAAGCTCCGCATCTGAAGGTTCGCCACGACAGCTTCAAATTCTCCTAATCGAGGAAAGAGATATGGCATGAAAACGGGATCGCACTTTTGACGGGAGCTCGTGGCAGGTACAGACGTTTCTGTCGTACGGCATACAGCTTCCCGCAGCTGTACACCTTGAACCATGATTTATTTGCATGTCATTCGTCGCTTTTGAGGGGGATCGACAAAGTTCCAGGAGACGATGTTTTTGGCCCAGATGCTGCGTTGTCTTGGTACTAGAGTCAAGGTTGGTACCCGGAAATCCTCGGCATTAGCTACACCCTTCATGTCACCAGCCCTATTTAGAAAGGGATAAATTCATGTTCGTCAGAACTCACTCACTATTTGTCCCTTTTCCTCTCGCTGATCTTGACCGCCGGCTATACCTGCAGGCAAACACGCCAAACGTAGAACCTTGCGGTCTGCAGATACCCAGCCGACACTTATCATTATACCGTAACTCCAGGAATTGGTTCGCGTTGACTCGCAGCATCAAATGACAAGGTTTGAAAGAGCTTTGGCTTACAAGCAACTCCGAGATGGGGAAGGAGCGATGGAACAAGAACGAGAAAACTAACACAACGACTTGCTCCAAGCCTGTTTAGCCGTATACAGAGAAGATAGACATCAACAGTCCCAATATCAATCTCCTGGTTACCTTCCAGGGACATCGGAAAAGATCCATCGGTGGCAAGCAGAGTATAACAGGAATAGCCGCAAAGGCCCCTAGCCAACATCCTCTTTTCTCAATTCCCGCCAGGTTTCTTCCCAACCAAAATTTTGTCTTATTCTGCCACAAGAAAAGTGGCATTTTGAATTTCAACACGAGCACAAGAAGCTTACACTAGGTATAGCCAATATAGAAATGCCTGTCAAATGGCACTCGCCTAGCATCAAAACCCCTTCCCCAATCATACAAAATAAATCGAGGACACCGATGGAAAAGGAAGTAAATAAAATGAATAGATACAGATTTTCGGAGTGTCCGACCAATGAGTTGATCTATCTTTCCGATTATTACCACAATACACCAAATCTAAACAGTCACCGACAACACCAGGAAGATGCAAGATATCCGTGGAAGAGCCTCTTATTGAGAGGCGATGCTAGCTTAGGTTCCAGGAGAAAAACGAACCCCATGAACCAAAAGAAATTCCCATAACCACCAGACCAGAACAGAATGCAAATGCCGTGCAGCTTGACCCTCTAATTACGATCCAACCTTCGTCGCAAATTCCTCGTACGTCGCATGAGCTTCTTATACTTGTGTTTCTTCATCTTAAGCTTCCTCTGCCTCTTTACGCTAATCGCATGCATAGCATCCGATGCTGCCTCTCGCCGTGCCCAGTAGTCTTCCTGTCTTGTTTGCATTCTCCCCAGGAATCGTGTGTTTAATGGACGCTGTTTCGATATGGGAGTATAGCGAAGGTTGTGCGCAGTATATGTAATGTTCCCAATATCGTCCGTCGATTCCTCAATTGTCATCGTCGCCTTATACAATCTATGCTGCTCTTGCGGCTCGGCAGCTGCTTCAGCTCCTGCTGCTAAAGAATCTGTGGTATCCATGGGAACAGGTGCTGGTGGAGGGTGAAAAGGTCGATATTTTCCAGATAGGATGTGCTGGGGGAATGTCATGGCATGCTCTTCTGGCGGAGAATCAAGATGTTTTGTCTCTGCTCGAATATCATCGGTCTCCTCATTCCATTGATCTTGCTGGTGGCTAAGCTTTAGGTTCTTCATCTCTCCTGCCATCGAGTCTAGGCCATCGACGGTGCGGGATAAGGTGGAGATGACTTCTGATGTCTTGTTTAATTTCGGGCGGGGTGCAAAAATGGAAGCAAATCCTTCATCTGTTATGGCCTTCGGGAAACAGTGGGTAAGGGATATTGGGCGGTGGAGGGAGAAGAAATCGGAGGCGGCGAGCTCTACCACGATATTAGTCTCGTATTACAATAAATCACACATGGGGCAGCTTACGGCCAGCAGGTATATGACTTGTACTGGGCACGCTGGGAAGGTTGTGGAGGGATTCCTCTTTGCCCTTTCCGTTCGAATTCTTCCTCTTGCTCCCTCGTGAACCTTTTTTCTCGCCATCTTGTCGACCTTCGGCTGGCGCTACAGACGTACTCTGTCTCCGTGCTACGCCTTTCGGGCCATCTGCAGGACTTGAGGATGCAGGGCTGGCCGGACTGGATGGTTTCGAGGATGAGTATCGTCTCTGGTGGCTCCGGCTTCGCACTCGGAAGGAGGTTGGCGCAGAGGCTGCAGTTGCTCGCGACGCCGAGGTAGCGAAGGGGGAGACAATGGGTATAGATGGGGCGGCATTCGCTACCCTCCGGACAGATGAGGAAAACATGCCTCGTCCAGAGTGTACAGAGGGCTGAGGGAGTAGGATGGGTGGTGGTGGTGGGAGGAGGAGGACGTCGAGATAGATGTTGGCTTTCGCGAAAGTGGAACAAGGCCAGCGCCAAAGCCGCCTCCGATCCATTCCTTTGCCTTGGCACAAGCGCAACAGCTGATCAGCCCACCCGAGCAAACGCCGACGTATTCATCGTGAATGGCGAGAATGGCAACCCGGTACGTAGTAAAGCCATTTTATTTAGAATCTTCTGTTAAATTCTACTGTATACTTAAGTATGCAAAATACTTGCTTAGCCTTAACACTATCTAAAATTTCCCCCTAAAAGAACCTCATACCAGCAAAAGCAATATTTGCAAAATCGTGCTAATTCTACGGTCTACCTGCACATACTCAAGTACCAAGGTACTTACCGGAGCTAATTGCCTAGTTAAGTGCCCACCAGCCACCTGTTATGTATAAAGCCTTTAATATTTATCCAATGACCACTTGCTTTGTAGTCCCGTCGCCTTGATTAATATGCACTAACACTCCTTACGAACAGAGTGATTCTAGGGACGTACTTAGAAAGAAAGCAAAAGCGAAGCCTGAATAAGTTAAATAGTTAATTACAATAAAGCACCAAAAGCAAATACGTAAGTCTGTGTTAATTGGCCGCTTTGATAAGCGTCGCTTACGAGTTACCTAGTGCTCTAGTCAGTTATTATCATTGCGTTAGATTGTTACAATTTGTTCTTAACGGTCAACTCCTTTGAGGCGATAACGACATGTATCAAAAATAGAAAATAAACACCTCTACAAGTAGTCACCAATCTGTCAGACTGCCTACACTCCCGAATCATTTTAATATTTTTCAATTTTGCTACCAGCCTATCATACTAGCTAGGTAGGGTTGAATTCCGAATCAACCGTAAAACCGATCCATGGCCGATTCCGTCCCAACGCAAAGCAACTCTGACATTTCCTCATACAATTTTCCATTCATGTCCAAACCAATCCTTTGTTCAGATAAAACCGTCCACAACATCCCCGAAGATACCACGTTAGCTCCACCCTTTTTCTGAAAGCACGGGCAGCAAGCACCGCCTTACAGAAGAAACAAATCAAAACAAAAAAGCGCCTGTCTACTAACTTCCCTGTCGGCGTATTACCACAAACCAGCAGACAAGGAAAGCGACTAGACCTAACAAAATGATTAGGCACCAGATATACATTAGTATGTAGGCCATCCTCTTGTGATTCTTCCCAAATGCTGAACATTGACCTCGGGTCCACCAGCTTACAATCCCGTCGAGCGCACCAATGCCATATAAGATCAGTAACGGTGGGAAAAGGGTGCACAGGCACAAAACTACAGTTGAAAGCGTATCCTTCTGGCTCATAAGCCCCGTTTGGTTTGATGCATCTCTTGAGTAGCGTGGAAGCCGTGGCGCTTCGTAAAGACGCTTTTGCGAGCCCAAATTTCTCACAGAATGCCTCACCCCCAATGGAAGGCTTAGCTGAGAACTGAAAATTCCATCTTCTCTGGCTGCTTGACGAAACTTCTTCATTTCTGAATCACTGTATAACTGCTTCAAGCTGTCTCGTCTCGGAGGTGCAAGAGGTGAGCGGTAAATGAAACCATCCTGACGACCGCCATCCTGATTATATTCGCCTTGATCGGGAATCATTCGGTTGATGGGGGTCGAGGGTCGACGATCCGCTACAAGAGAAAGTGGCCGGAGGGTATTGGTTGGAAAATCCTTTTTATTACCAGTGCGAGATGGATTCTTGGCTTGACGTTCTCGCTGGTTGAAGACATCCCCTCTTTTATCTTCACTTGCCGAAACCGCACGAAGGTCGTTGTAGAAAGCCCCTGGCCCGCCTCTTACGAGCTGTTTGCGATCTCTTGATTTACCACCATAGGTTTTCATTTCAACAAAACCATCCTTTTGAGTTTTGGCGAAAGGACCTCGTTGGCTTTTCCCGTTAGTTCTCATGATGCCATCGTAGGGTACCACATCTTGCCAGGCAGAAGTGTCTTCTGGAGCTGTCACCCTCAAGACTTGGTCGGTGACAATCATAGGGCCTGGATCGCTAAAGTCCTTCATCCATTCAGAATCTTGGGAGGATCGCCCAGCCGCACGGGACCTATCTTGTGTACGGGCCCTATCATCGGCGATATCTGGCTCTTGATGGCCATAATACGCAGCCGGTGGGAAAAGGTTCGCACGTCGCTGAGGCTTCATGCTCAGGATGACTTTGGGAGGGGGCGTTTGGAACGGATTTTCGTGCGGGTTGTCAAGCGGAGCAGGACTTTGGTAGAATGGATTGGGTGGAGGCCGAATTCTTGTCGAATCCGCAAGGTAACCATTCACTTTATGCTCTCTATATACTGGAAGAAAGACTGGAATACGAGTCTTCTTCAGGTCTCTTTGACGGTAACCACCAGAATAGTGGATGTTTCCGGGATGTTGAGTGATTCTATCGGTTGAGCTAAACGACTCGATTCCTGGAATGTGGGAGTCTTCATCCGAAAGATCGGCTATGCTACTACCAGCGCGTTTAACCGTGCCTCCAAAGAATCCAGGAGGAGTTCTTCCGTGAGCGCTCTCGCCAACTGTTTCCCAGTCATTGTGGTCGATTTCTGACGTTGGGTTTTTGTGTCCAAATGGGGTCTGGATAGCATAGGGCGGAGAAGCAGGAGGAGAGTCTGGAAGAGAGACGCGATTGACGGGTACACGGACCACAGTTTGGCGTTGCGTAGACACAAAGTTTGAGTTAATGGCGTGCTGGTCGTAGAATGGCTGTGGTTGTGACCCTCCTTGATATCTCTCTCCTTTGACGCTGTCCGTATCTGCAGGGGTAATCTCCGCGTTTCCTCGCAGCAGTGTTTTAATAGCCCTATATGTCGATGTCTCGCTTGGCAAGTCCTCATATCGCTCATGGGGTGTAGTTGAGACGCTTCCAATGCTGTAGGAGCTATAACCACTAGCTCGGCGCAAAGCTCGGCTGACTTCCTTCTCCAACGGCAAGCGACCCTTGACATCGATTTTTGGAGGCGCAAGAGTGCTGCTACCTTCTGCTGGATATACAACGACACGGGGGGCAGCTTGGACATGTGGAACGTGGTGGCAGGTATCTTGAGAAGGGCCGGAAGTAACATGCTGCACCGTAAGGTGTCGGTTCGCCCGTTTTGGCAGAGAGAAATTCGGAGGTTGCCGCTGGGAAGCCATAGCCGACTGCTTTGTGCCACTAACTAGAGCGGAAAATTTAATACCTGGTCCACGATTGTTCCGAGAACTTGACGGAAATGCCTGGGCCGAAGCACGCAGACCAGCATGGTTGTTCGTGGTAGGATGCAGATGTTCGCCCTCACTATCTTCATCATTGCTCAAATTGGCATCTTCAGAGCCCATGTAATGCCTGTAGATATTTCCAACTGTGCTTCCTTCCGGTAGAGAATCGTTCAAGACGCCTGTTTGAAAAGGATGGTAATTGCCGAATGCTATCCTGTTGTCTCTGTCGTCTTGGGATAACGAGTCGGAGGGTGCTGCACCAAGGCTGGACTGGTAGTTGGAAGAATTGTCCATGGCCGAACTCAACGTCGACCCAGATCCTTGGTTCGCATGGACAAATGGATTTCGTTGTTCCTCCACAGCCCAACCACTTCCTTGTTGCCGGAGTGAGGCTGTACGAGCATCAGAGCGTGCATCTCTTGTAGTGGGCCATACCACTGCTGTTCCTGGAATATTAGTGATGTACTAGGGATCATGCTATCAGTACTTTGTCCATTCACTTGTCTTCGGAAAGTGGTACATACGGTTCTTTGCGTAACGCCAACAGGTCGGAAAGAAGCTGCCCTGGATGTTGTCCACCGCTCGGTTGGCACGTCAATGTCGTCAATGTCGTCAATGTCGCTGCTCCAGCTGCTACGCGATATGACAGCCGCAGGAGGGCGAGTTGGTAGGCCGATCTGTTGAGCAGAAAATGGCTGTGGGTCTGTCGGCAATTCTTGCAATACAATTGACTTTTTGTTCTCATGATCGGAAGGTGCGACCTGCGGAGACACACTTCGATAACCTGACCCGACGCGCGAGGTAATCTTCGAGTACGCTGTCGGTAAGTCATCAAATACTTGTTTTTTCCGCGCAATTACCGTCTGCTGCAGACTGGATAGACTCATTTGCGATTGCGACTCGATCAGAGATTGATAGCTTCGCGCCGCCGGCAATACACTTGGCCTGGAATATTGCAAAGCAGAACGAGGTGGTTCTCCGAGTTCATCCTCTTTCTCACCTCCGCGATCTGACATGAAAGGCGAAGTCATGATGCACACATTTCAATCCTCCTTTTCTTTTTGTGGTGTGAGCAAAGATCGGAAATTTCGCGGGGCCGCGCCGAGGTCGCGAAACTTACTAGATGTATAAAGTAAATGCGTGGAAAAGAGAATTAGATGCAGGAATCAATCAGATGGAGAAGAAGGAGTGTGTCGGGCGATCTTTGACGATGTTGTTGTGTTGGTGTCGCGAAGAGCTGCTTGGAGAGTTGCAAGCTAGGGATGGTCAACTCGAAGAAAAAATTGAGGGCCCGGGCAACGGCCGCCCCCGACTTTGAAGGTGAATCCCATAACCATTAAAGCAATTCATCACTTTACCTTTTGCCCTTTGTTGAAAGAGCTTGCCATCCATTCCAGTTTTGTAGCCCCGCTACCAAGACTTTCTTCTATACAGCCCCAAAGAGAACTCGCGCTTTGAGAATGACTGATGGAGATTCTCGCCACAGTTTTCCTTTCCACATTTATGTCATCAAGTGTAACTGAAGCATTATCCTGCTGTAGATGCACTTACTTCTTCCCGGACGTCCTCTTTCCTGCTACAATATCTTTCTTCTGCCAACGCCTCCGCTTACTTTAAGCGGGACTGGGACTCAGACTCACATGCCCGTACCTACCTACCTAGGCTGTGGCTATTTACTCGCCATGCGGCTTGACCTTCCTCCATTCGAAATTTAGGGTTTCATGGATACCTTCGCATCCGTAATGTTTTTCTCTTCCACGACATGAGGGGAAGAGCAAAGTTTGGGACTTTCCCACCATTCCCACCATTCCCACCAAAGTCAACCATCACAAAGAAGGCTGACTTGGACATAAGTATGCATAGATAGCTGCCAAACCAAGAGGTTTCCAAAAATATGCCAGTGCGGTAGTTTATTTTGGTGCACCATATCGCGCGACATCAGCTAGGTCAACTGTATAGCTGGCAATGGCTGCTACGCTACAAGGCTCGAAATTCGAATAGGTTTAATCCAGAGCATCGTAGGTTGTTTGTTACGTGCTTGTAGTGCAGAAGGATGCCAGTTAGCGTTTCTTTTGCCTTTAAAGGAAGCACTGCAGTCACGGAGCTCTTCTTTCTGGCGAGCTACAGTACTTCCCTTGCACGTTGAAGATGTCTATAAACTGTTTAATGCCTGCTTTGTGCTGCAATAGGGGATCTACTTACTATTTAACTACCGTAGGAATTGGTTTACAAGACCACCCCTTCTCTCCCATTTTGACCTTTATTGTGCCGGAGTCGCCAGATCCTTAAGAGATAATTAAGATCAAAACGGGAGAAAAGGGGGGTCTCGTATTCCAATTGATACAGTACCTATAAGTGGCTTCTCACTTAGAATATTCAGTACCAAGGCTTCTACAACTCTCACATTGACTCATTGACATACCATTTCTTCCCACGATAGGGTGAGAATCCAATCATGCTGGCTTGAGGTTATTGATAATTTGCGAAAATGTTGCACTCAAAGAAGCTTTAAGAAGGCATTATCAGGGTGTCAGTTTGGTAGCCATTCGTGAATAGTGGGAGCTGCATCGTGCTGTGCTAATATGGACTGTCGTGTCTACCAGCATGTCCCCAATGTAAGATTTACGTTGATGTTGGAAAATGGAAAGAGACTAGCGGCACGCACGGGCCCCCGCCGCCCTGAACACCTCGGCTCGGTATCCTTACACAAAGCCCAAAGTACAGTTATCAGGAATCAGGCTCCAACGCAAGTGCAAACATTGAAGCCTACCATATTTGCGCTCAAGATGGAATCCCTCCCCACCGAGATCCTTCTCTATTGTTGCAGATGTTAGTATGTCTCCTGGTCTATACCTAACGCAGATATTAACAGGCACCTAGTTCTTGATCCACAGGACATCGTCGCGCTCCAGCATGTCTCCAAGAGGCTTCTCGCTCTTGCACGCGACGACTCGCTGTGGCGTGAACAGTGCTTCATGTACTCTTCGTTTCTCGACCGACTAGAGCGAAGACGAGACTTGCTTTCTGCGAATTCTATCCAGGAACCTCAGTTTCGAGACCTTGCCCATGCTCTCGCGAATGGCAATGGTCTTGGCAGCTCGAGATTGGCAGAGTCCTTGGAGCAGACGCGAGATATCAAGGAGCAGGCAAATGAAAGAATTCGCATAATGGCCAATTGGGATCCGAGCTTCCCTGACGAACGAGTTCCTTGGTACGATGAATACATCGCCAGACACGCCCCGATATCCACAAGTTGGCTTCAACAGCCTCGCGACCGGGAAAGTGCACAGCATGAACATTTAGAAATACGAGGCATGGGACTTTATACAAATCCTGGAGACTCTGCTTCGACTTTGGTTGTGGCTCCGTTAGACGACGGCAGTGTCTGCTTATGGGATATCGATGAGAGCAGGGGTCGAAAAGGAAGCATAGTAGCGCGGAGCAAGTCGGCAATCCTATTTCCAAAAAACTCCCTCCGTGAACCGACCAAGTCAAAGTTGATTAGCGCCGGGGTTACGGAATGCGTGAGCGTGGATGACGCTCGTAAAAGAGCATACTTCGCCGTTCAAAATGGTGTGTGGGAAGTTCCTCTTCGTCACTTTGGTTTTATGGGAGTTCCCAGGCACATCTCTTATTGGGGCCGAATCTGCGGTCTATTCGAGTCCCGAGTTGGGGCTCGTGATTTTGAAATCGAACGTAGTTGTTTTAACTCCCGCGTTGTTGCAACCTCGAAAGGTCAACTTCAAAGGAATCCAAGCGACATATGTGAAACAGTTCTGGAGGCATAACCTGCAATTGCTGGGTGCCTCAAGAATCGCTTCAATCTGTTTAAACTCCCTGGGCAACCAAATGGGAGAATAACGATCACCTAATGAGACTTCCGGTGTTCGGTTCCCACTGGAGATGGTATACTTTCAATAATTTCGGTGTCTTTTCCTCTTTTTTCATTCTAAGCTTCCTACTATCAGAAGTCTAGGTAGTTCGAAATTTGGGAGAAACAACCTAAAAGTTTGGCCGGGAAGCCCATCGTAAACTGGAGGAAAAGATGCTACGCTGTTCGCATTTTTGCATCGTATCCTGCTTCTTCGCTAATTTCTATTCAGATATTATCGAAGTTGACCTTGAGACGCTGTCTCCCGTCAGTCATGAGGAGTTTCCAACCACAATCACTGCTTTATCAGAGGCCAGGTTTCCGGTTCCCCTAACTATTGGCACCGAATCAGCGCTATATCTTCATGACCCTCGCTCACGAAGAACATCTGGTCACTTATCGGGCGAACACGAGCGTCTGGAATCATATTCAACTGTCTTTACCACTGCCACTGGAACGAGATCGCCCGATCTTAAAGGCCTCCTCAACTCTGAACGTAGCCCCGTTTCTACTCATCTTCATCACTCAGGCCCGTTAAGTATTTTGCATCTGCCAAGCTCCGATGATTCAGGTATGAATGGTGACATCTATGTCGCGGGGCGTTTCCCAAGTATATTGAATTATGATCGTCGTTATTTTCCAAAGCTACGAGGCACTATACATTCCGGGGCGCGATTATGCAGCATGACAGCTCTTCCGTATCCTTTTGCATCTATGGAGAAAGATCTAGCCAGACGTGGTGAGCTTTCTATCGAGCAGGTATCAGATGCCAAAACTAGACCCGGAAAAACGTTAATCGCATGCGGCGAATACAATAGCAAGGGCTCTCTAGAGATGTACGGCTTATCACTGAACTCACAACTCTCTACAACGCCTTCGAATCCTGTAGCTGGGGGGTTGCAAAATTCCGTGATGAAAAACCGCCAGACATGCTCTAGTTCTAAATTGCTTTCAGTTGCTAACCACGGAACACGCGTTGTTACTTCGGACGGGAGCGGGAATTTGAAGTGGCTTGAGCGTGACGGCTTCACAGAGGCACGAAGATGGAACATCTCGCACGGCTCAGTCGAAGCACCTCAGGGAATCTTCGGAACCGTCGGCGACTCATATACAGACTCAAACGAGGACATTGTCATCAAGATTGCCAACACTCATCATGGGCGAAGTCCTTGTCTTGCAAATGAGGACAATCTGTTGCTTTGGTGAGTCTCCTTTTTTCTCATATTTTGTCCTATTCGAAGCTTGCGTCTCTGCAGTGCCCCTAAAAATACTATCATGCCACCAAGACCTCCATGTGTTCTTAATACCCCAAAGATATAGTACTAACTTTAACATCCTGATGTAAAGGACTGGCGAAAAAGTAGGACTGTTGAGCTTCTCCAGCAAGCCGGGGTTCACGACAGAAAGCTTCGAAGAAAAGGCACCTCAGACCGTGGACGAGGCCGAAAGGGAGCGCAAAGAACGTGATTACTCCCAAACCATGCGTATCGCGTTACAGAGGAATGCCGACGAAGTTCGCTTCATGAATGGGTTGGGTCTGGGAGACAGTAGCCATATTTGAATTCGCGGGGCGAGACTTGGTTTTGCTTGTTATCGAGGCCATTCGTCGCCTCGTGTATGATAGCCTGCGTATGACTCCCAACCCAGTTGAATCGGGTCATATGAGCGTCAAGAAGTCTTACAGCTTTCTACTGTATCTTTGTATACCCGTCATAGGTCTGGTTGTGAGTCCATTCGGCACAGGACGAGCCGCCTCGGAAGCAAGAAGTTTGTCGATCAACACCGCTTTGGCTTTCAGCATTAGCCCGACGGTCGATTTTCTTTTGCTCCTTGTTCCTGCCAGGAATTCCAGGATCTGCCCCGAGGATTGGTGGGCGCGATGGGGATTATTTATGTGATGGTGACAGTTGGCCAGAAACTATACCGGCATCAGGGACCAGCGCCTTGTGTTTCTGTCTGGGCACTCGCTTCTTTTTCCGGCTCGGATCAGCAGCTATACTCCACAACATATATATGTGCAGCCTCGAGGGGAGCTTATTCGGTTGTGGTGGAGGCGGTGATTCTACAAGTGCTGGATTGCAAGTGGGACGCGTCGAGGATGCACGCAGTCGTCGGAAAAAGATGAAAGGATATTGCGATGCATCGACGGTTGTGTGCCAATTAAAAAGACGAGGCGAGTGTGGAGAGCCACAAAACGTCGTCCTTGGGTCCCGAGTTAGACTTCTTTTTGCCTCACCGCCTGCAACGGCAGGCTTCCGCCACACGATAGCACACATAATGCAGCAAGCGACTTACTCTCGCCGGGAATCATCCCTGTTCCCTCGCTCCGCCCGCAACGCTGCTCTCGCGACACATATCCTGAGCTCCGCCATAGAATCTCTGATGTCCCCCCCGTTCTCCTGCACATCACCACCACGGTGCTTGGCTTGTTTGGACAGCACAGTGCTTGTCTGGGTCCTGGGAGCAACCCGTACCGGTATTTCTGTTCGCCCACAACGCGATGATACTTTGTTCTAATCATGCGCACTCGCCACCCTCACCTGCCGAGCTGGGCTTTGCCCCGGCCATGGCCTCTAGTGAGTGGATGGGTACAAAGGTAGGTCAGCCTCGCCTCGTCTCTGAGGTACCATTTCATTTTGCCGTTGATTCGAAAGGAGGAAACAAAGTCGCAGCGCAGCTTTTCTTACGTCCCTTTGCGCTCTTGATTACTCCAATCTATGAGAGTGCCGACAGTCTCTTCTGGAACCCTGCGCCCTCGTTTGACAGCCTCACTTTCTTGCCGTTTAGACAAGGATCGCTCGCTGTCTCAACTTTCTTGCCGGCGATCATTGTTATGTTTGTTTGTTATTCTGAAAGACGCTTGAATCTATTTACTGCTGTTTCCCCATTGCGAAATACCCGAAGATAGCTTGTGGCATTCTTCACGTCACCTTTTCTCTTCATGGAGGCATATGCATATGGAAGCTCCTACCCGGAAAACCGCAGCAAGTCGCACTCAAGACCACGACCTCACAATCCACGATACAATGTGCGCCCTCGGAGAAGCGATTCACCACGGTCCCCGAATACATCGCGACAGTCACCCCCACGCCATTTCCATCGCCCTCACCCATCACACTGTCCACCCCACGTCGCCAATCCGACCGTCTCTACACCATCTACACTATCTCTTTCCTACCCAGTCGAATACGCCAAGAGCATCACCATGGAGCGGACACCGTCCGGCCATTCCATTTTGTCGGATGCTCCCTACAACCAACGATCATACGACGAGACATTGATGGATGATGAGACTGCGGCGCGGATGGTGGAAGAGCACTTCCGAAATACCCCAAAAGAACGAAAACGAAAACGACAAGATTACGAGCGACTTCTGCGCAAAATGATTAAATTACATGGATCACAAGATCATGAAACTATCGATGACGATTCTCTCGAGAGCATCCTCACAACTTGCAATTATATTTTCTTTTGTGGTGCATTAGCTGGACGTGTAAAGTGGGAGTGGTCATCATCGGAGCGCTATGAGAACGAGCTCATTGGAACGACAGCTTTGCGGAAATGTGTCGATCGAGAAGGCTACGAGACTCTAATCATACTCTCCGAACCTATACTGAGATCTGGCAAGTATGATCGACGATTACTCATCTCGGCTTTCCTCCACGAGCTAGTACATTGTTATTTATTTATTCAATGCGGGCTAGACGCTCGAGTCGGAGGTGGTCATACGCAGGGTTGGCACCGTATTGCCGAGATCATCGACAATTGGGTTGGGAAAGAGTATCTCAGCCTTTGTAACATGAAGGCCAACCTCGACCACTTTCGCGATAATACACGTTACGATCACCAATCGCACGATCATAGACCAAATGCAGTTGCATATGGTCTCACCGGCTTAATTGGCGATCGTGATGCCTACAGCCATAGTCCAGACAGGCCTCATGGAATGTTCATGGAGGTTACTGGCGCTACGTTGGGACCGCCATTTGATGCTGCTGGTCGCCACTTATCTTATGAAGCACAGCCAACTGGCATGTACTATAGTGGCCCACAGTCCTTTGAGCAGTCCAATTCTCCCAGCATTTATTCTCGTAGCTGAGATCTTGTTATCCTGCTTAGCTGGTCCACTCTCGATCGCTTCGTCATTATTAGACGTGCTTTTGAGGGCATGCAGAAGAGCTGGTGACGGATTGCTACGTGAAGAATTTCCATCTTGGTCTAATGGTGTGTGTACATAATATTAGGTGTCTTCTCTCTTGTTAGCATATTGTAGCGCGGCGTTCAAAAGGAGTTGGCAAGGCTAGTAAATCCATGACGATGTACAGGCCCTGACTTAGATTTCATTTCAATTCCCTTCATCAAATAACAGGCCTCTGAATAGCTTCAAATTACGCCTCTCCTCGAGAGCTAGTCTTTCTCAGTCTGGTTCCTCCTGTACTCCACGCATCGAGGATCGAGAATCTGTGATCATCGCCAATTCCCATCTCACATTCCTCCTTATACAGCTAAGCGGGATCTCCTACGGAATGCCGCGCTTTCATGTTACAATGTTGCTGCCGTCTATTAATCGAAACGGGCACTTGCTGAGTGGTATGGCTTAGCTGGCGTGTATAAAGAGAGTATTTATAGCTAGAACCTCATTTCTAGATACTCTTGAGTCCTGAGGCTCGGTTCGGTCAGGTTTTGAATGCTTGTATTTATTGCCTGTTGCACCTTGGTATTAACCGGGTCTGGGTATAGAAACATACCAAATATCCAAAACCTGCTATGTAGAATATTTGTAAATAGCATCACTCTGCTAACATACCGTATGTTTCTTATTCCTCTCGACTATAAAACCCGCAAGACTACCCAAGTACCCATGAAAATATCCTCGCCATGATTCAATTCCATGTACTATACGAAAGATGGCAGCTTCACTCGCGGCAATCTCTCTTGGTATGTCGTCTAATTTCCATTTGAAGTCACTCCTAATTTCTCACGCCCCCTGGATAAATTGTACGGCGGATAAAAGCGGGATTTTATCTGTGTTCTGTCTAGCGGGAGAGAGGTGTCGAAAGTAGAGGATTGCGCTTGTGAGTTGGTGCGTGAGGCGTGGATTGAGTGACGGTGATGGAAACGTGGTGGGGGATGGTTTTAGGAAAGTATGTATCATCATAGGTAGGTAAGTAGATACGTTTTATAATGTCAGGCATTTGAAATTGCAAGTGAACTTACTACTCTCTTTCATCTTTGTCCTTGATGATTTTCTATTTCTGGTGTTTACAGCCCGTCCAATTCATCTTAAAGTTCGCCTTATGAAGATGGATTCGGGAACTTGGGCTTCAGGTAGATTTCATGTGAGATGGTGATGTGAGTTTTGAGTGAGAGTGTGGATTGGGAGATGGATTTGGGTTGCAAAGGAAAGAGGGAGAGGAGAAAGCTGGAGGATTTGGGGGTTGGAATGGTATGGTAGTGAGGTGATAGGCTGGGAGTAAGCGAGTAGGTGAATTAGGATGGAAGTACTGACAAAATTCAAGTTTAATGAGGTTGTATCATTTAATCTACGGTATTCACTTGCCGTAGTAAGACCCTCTCTTCGAGTATAGACATTTCTCCCCCCTCCGTATTGAACCAGACCTTTAAGAGATAATTGACGTGGGATAGGAGAGGGACTCTCTCATCTTAGGCATTATTGTGCGAAGAAGAATAAAAGTTGGAATGGTATAGAAGGATGGGTCTTGAAAACCCAGTTGCTACGGTGTTTCCTTTCGTTCAAGAGAATGTACTGTACAAGCACATTATCAAACAACCTACCATCCATCCCCCAACAAAATATCCTCAAACCCTCCCTCTTCATCCCGCCCCCGGAGACTAATTCTCATCCTCCAAAATTAAACCCATCTACCTCACTCTCACCAGACTCGATCACAATATCCCCGCCCAATTATGGCGTAAATACATCACACTTTACCTCCCCACACCAACCCCTCATCACACATCCCCTCATCACACATCCCCAAGCACTCGGCGATCGAGATTCTGATACCGCTGCAAGTAATAACAATACTTCTACGAATTTACCAGTAAAAAAATCTCACTTATTCGTGATATACAGTACAACAAATTCTTTCATAGGGACTCATACCATCACTACACATGTTTTGATACAAGTACGTGCCGTAAAGCCAACAACTAAAAGAGTACAACTTACAAGTGACGATTCTACTAGCACTACCACCAGCAGCTTCATATAACAGATACAGGATAAGTGAGTACCGCACCAATTAAGTTAAAATCCTCCCTGTCGTTTTGGTTTATCTGGTGCAATAAGGGTGAAAATGATAGAGGTAACAGGTTCCAAAAACGAGAGAGATTCATTCATAGAAAAAACTCTCCCGTTCATCTCAAATCCCTTTATCAGTCTAACACAATGAGATTAAAAATAGGAGAGGTGGCGGTGCTATTGCGGTATGCTAAATTAAGCAAAGCGATGAGTGACTTCAAGAGAGGTGAAGATCGAGTGAGCGAAGTACGATGGTGACATGCAACAAAAAGAACATGACACAAAAGAGGGTAGAGCTCAATAATAGGGAACCAAATCATATCTCATTAGCCTAGGTATCTCATGCCAACCACGCTACACTACCGAAGAACCACTCTCAATATCACTACCAAGCACGCAAATATGGTTCATTAACCAGCAGCCAACGTCGAAATCTGCAGTTGGGCGGGAAAAAACTAATCTGCATGCCTCCTCCATACCCATGCTCGAAAGTTGAGGCTCGGAATTCCCAATCATCAATTCGTTTACTCCGCTTGCTTGCCATTGTACCGACATACTCGCTACTGCATTGCAATCATGAAGAAAGAGAAGAGAAAAAAGCGCGAGCAGGTGTTGTAATTGCGCCTGCTTTCTTGCCCGTCTGAGGTAAATGTCATCTGTTTTTTCATATATGTAAGAGGGCGTTGCGGCCCGCTTACCCGGCTGCCCAACCATAATCACAAATCGAAAACCCAAGCAATCCGCTCCAAGTATTGACCTTGATATAAAAGGGGGCATCTTATGAAAGGAGCTGCTCGATGGCTCCTTGTACACTTCCACCACTCCGCCTTAATGCCTGTACATTTTGGTCGAAGTCATAGAACCCCATTTCGTTCAGCTGTCTCAACTGGTCTGCGTATATCTCCTCAGGTGGCCTGGTATCTGCCGGTGCTGGTGGACTACTCGCAGCCCCTGGATAACCATCAAATAGACTTCCGAAACGATTGGTACCCGCGGCACCACCTCCGCCACCCATCATTGCCATTGCTTGCTGCATCATTTCAGGTGTAACTGGTGGCATATTGTTAAATGGGTAGGCTCCACCAGTTCCACCTCCACCAAAGATAGCGTTGAAGGGGTTTGCTGCTGCATCTGCTGATGGGGTTCCTTGACCGACAGACCCAGCAGCGGGAGGAGTTTGTGTCGGCGTATTACCAAATCCCCCTCCCATAAGTGCCGCAAAAGGATTCGCTCCCGCAGCCCCTCCAGCACCTCCAGCTGGCATACCAAACATGGAAAGAGGATTTGGTGGTGCCGCACCCGCATTTGGCGTGTTAGCAGCCTCTCCAGGTGTTGAATCTGTAACTCCAGGCGCTGGAAACGAACCTGCTCCTCCACCGCCGCCTTGCATTGCTCGTTGGAAGCGTGCTGCCTGTCTCAATGCGTCGGGATTTGCCATCATTCGCCTAAATTCCGGTGACTGAAGCATTTGTCTAGCTTGGGGATTGTCGCGCAGACCTGGAACAGATTGAATCATCATATCGATCATGGCGGGATTGTTAAGTGCTTCGTTTACCGATTGCTGAACATTGGGGTCCTCCAACATTTGTGCCATCGCCTCATCAGATGGAGGGGCACCCATCTAAGAATTGTTAGTGTAACTCTAGGGGATCAACGGGGTTAAAAGAAATACGTACACCTCCATTTGGGCCGAACATGTTAGCATCTGGCAGAGCCATATGTCCGGCGTATCTCGCGCCCGTCAATCCGGCGAGAGGGTTGTTTGCTGTGCCTGCGGCCATATTTGTAGGTACACCAGCAGCGGCGCGTGGGGCTCCTCCTGTCGCTGAAGATGCGGGGTTCTGCGTATTATTACTAGGCGCGCTCTTGACCATGTGAATTGTGTTTCCAGCCTTGATGTTGTATTTGCTCAAAGGGTCCTCGTTCTTCATGACACGGCCGGAGTAGATGAGTCGCTGTCGCTCGACGGGGACCTTTTCGAAGTCGTCGCCAGCGAGTTTGGTCTTCAGGTCTAGCACCGAGGCGGCGGTTGACATTGTGATTTCGTGATTGCCCTCACTGGAAGTCTTGACCTTGAAAGTCACTTGGACATCGGCCTCCGCCGACGTGGTATCCTCAGAAGCCATGTTTCTTGCGCGTGCGCTTTGTGTGTCGTTGTCGTTGGAGGGTGCAGCGACCTGGATTTGGGTGGGAGGAGGAGGAGGAGTTGGGAGATGGGGGGATGTTTGCGATGGTGGTGCTTGTGAGCGGGCTGTGTTGGCTGCTGGCTGGCTTTGCGATTGCCTGAGCTCGCGAAGATAAAGGCGAACGGCTATTCGTACAATGACGTTGAGAGAATCCCTGTCACTTCAACCGCAGGCGCTTCGGGGCTTCGTCCGATGGCCTGGACGGGGAGACGGGGAGACGAGTTGCCAATATTTCCAGATTCAAGGGTGATATAATTGTACTGCAGTTCCAGAGAGTCAAGGCAGATTTTGGGGCTTGTACTTTTAACGAGCTGAAGTGAAGCCACCCGTTGATAGCCATCACCAGGTGCAAGGTATGACAAACTTGCGATTTCCATTCCCCTCTATGAGCTTCTCAAGCCACTTTGCAGCCACCCTCCACTCTTGACCACTTCGGTCCATCGTTCTTGCCTTGGCAGCATGGTCCTTTACCATCCAGGCCATTTTCACCACTCGAGAGCCAATTTGCAAGTGCAAAAGGTTACCTATATTGCGAATTGACATGCCGCACGTGATTTGTTATCGGCGAGGGTGCTGGGAGCCTCGGCTCAAATGGCGGGGAGAGCTCAAACAATAGCTTGGACTTTCTTTAGGACTACATTCAATCTTCACCTTTTTGTAATCAATTAACTTACAGATCGCATCACCTGTCTACATCTACTTCACGACCCCTATTCCTCTTGCTAAACAGGAAAAATTCCCAAGATGCGCGGAATTCAAATCAAGGAATACGTCAAGGCAAGTTGTCGTTCCCCTTGATTTCCAATTGCACTTTCCTCCTCGAGACACCACCTAACAACTCAATAGGGTCCCTCGGATCTGACCGTCACAACACTTCCGGATCCGGTTCCCTCTAAAGACCGTAAGTTTCAATTTTGAAATATTCAATTCAATTTCAGAATGTCTCGAAACTTTAGAGCATTCTACCCTTGTCATGCTCACCTATCAACCTTCAAGCCATATCCATTCCCCACTAAGCTTTACGTATACCAATATATACTGACCCTTTTCTTCATCTAGAGTACTTAATAGCCATCCACGCCACAGCAACCAACTTCTTCGACCTCCTGCAAATCCGTGGAAAATACCAGCACCAACCTCCGCTCCCATGGGTTTCAGGTAGCGAATTTGCCGGCACCATCCTCTCTACTCCCTCCTCCCTTTCCTCCCCAAAGTACGCCGCAGGAGACAAAGTTTTCGGTGCCTCGCAAGGCGGCTATGCTACGAAAGTAGCCGCTGGAGAAGATACATTAAAACCCGTACCAAAGGGCTGGTCATTCTTCGAAGCAGCAGGCTTGTTCGTTACAGCTCCTACGTCTTATGGCGCGCTAGTAACTCGCGCGAATGTGAAGAAGGGAGATTACGTTCTTGTACATGCGGCAGCTGGAGGAGTTGGTCTCGCGGCGGTACAGATTGCAAAGGCATTCGGAGCCATAGTCATCGCGACGGCGGGAACGCAACATAAACTCGATGTCGCAAAGTCCTTCGGTGCAGACCACGTCGTAAACTACAACTCCAAAGACTGGCCAGCCCAAGTCAAAAAACTCACACCCTCATCCAGGGGCGTGGACATCGTTTTCGACCCTGTAGGCCTCATCGACCTATCAACAAAATGCATCCGTTGGAACGGCCGCTTGCTCGTCATCGGATTCGCCGGCGGCGCAATCGAGAAACTCGCTCTCAACAAAGTCCTGCTAAAGAATATCTCTATTGTGGGACTCCACTGGGGCGCCTATGCCATTAATGAACCGGAGAAGATCGCCGAAGTTTGGGACGGCATATTCAAGTTGATTGACGAGGGGAAGTTTAGGGGAACCGTGTTTACGGACCGGGAATTTGTGGGGTTAGAAAAGGTTGGAGAGGCGTTGGAGAGTCTGGGGAGTAGGGGAACTTGGGGGAAGGTTGTGGTTAAGGTTCCTCAGGAGGGGGGAAGTAAGTTGTAAGTTTTAACGAGGCCAGTCGGCGCCTGGTTCTGTTACCTTGTCATATCAATACTACATTTTGAAGTAAATCTCATTCTACGCGACTGCAAGACGATTCAGACAGAGCAGGATAACAGTCGTGTATGTAACTTTCAACAGTCTCATTCCAACCACAATTCCAACGGAAGGCCAAATCCCGAATGTGCAAGTTCACATGGCGACATGCCCTCGAGACAAGATGTACAGTACGTACGCCTCCGTATGCTGTGTACCGTCGATCTCGATGGATCTACCCGCTCAAACATGTGTTCCTCGCTTACCCATACTCCATGCTATCTCGACCCTGTCTCTCAAGGTCACGTTTTGCCGCCGAAAGGAAGGAATGCAATGAACGAGAGACGAGGTAGGAGTTTGATTGTTCGAGAAAACTGACATGCCAGGTTGACGGTTCGTAGTTTGAATGTGTTCAGTGAGGTCTTATATGAACGAGTAACATGAAACGAGAGAATAGTGAAGCCAAATTCAAGCAAGCAAGAGAAAACGTAGTAATTCAAAGAGTGAATAACATTGATAGATAGCTACACTCAGCAATGGTATCATCCCTCCTCATGCATCTAAGATTTCATTCCCACGCCATGTGCATTCATCTATCCGTCATCCCCAACACCATATATAAAATTTGGGGTCGTAAACCAATATACCCAACATACAAGTGCCTGCCAAACCAGGCCAACCCCAACCATTCAAAGGAAAAACTCCACCCAAAACAACATGCGCTAACAAACATCGTCATCGAATTAAGCAACTCCTCTTTCTGTACTGAAACCAGTTCATATAGGAATACATGAGTGAATATACGCAAAGAGGTATGCATGCAAAATGCTTGGTGCTCGTAAATAAGGCTGGCTCCACAAAAATTTAAATAAACATCTCGTTACAAAAAAGACACGATATCTCTTTTTCTTTTCTGTTTCTCTGAAAATGAAATCGATACCGAGTTGTACTCTGATTTTGAATTTTTTTTGTAGGCCGGATTTAGAAATGCTCTTTCCAGAACGAGAAGTTGACTTCCTGTGTTTTCGCGCTTCTGCAAGCCTTTTTGATTTCGCGTGCGGCTACGTTAGGTCCTGGAGTGGTTTGTTAGTTTGGGGTTTGATGGGGGAGTGGGAAAGAGGACTTACCACAGAAATAGACACCGACGTTCGTTCGCACGTTACCTTCGAGGCCATTCAGGTAGGTACGGTCGATGATGCCGTTTCTCATAGTGGTGAACAATCTAGTGAAATCTGGGCGACCGAATTGAGTGCGTGCTTTCAATTCAGTGAGGGGATCAATATCTGAGCCAACACTGTTGAGAATGATGTTGTTGGTGGTGTTGATGTCGAGCTTTTGGGTTAGGTAGGTGTGAATCTTCAAGAACTCGTTGCCGTTGCCACCTGGTTGCATGGCAGCTTCTTGACTCTGAGCCTCGAGGGAGGAGAGAAGGACTTGGAACCACTCAAAGGAGGTGGTGTCTTTGCAAACCCAGATGAATTCCACACGGCGGAGACGAGTTGGTGGGTTGACACCGTTACGCATGTGCCAGATGTTCTTGAGAATGGCGGCCCATGGGGTAACACCGATACCCGTTCCGATCAAGACGGCGATTTCGTTGTTGAAAACATCCTCGGCTGGTGCTCCATATGGTCCATCGATACGGAGAAGTGGCATTTCTTGCCCATTTTGCAAAGCAACTTCGTACATCTGGTTTGGATCTCCTCCCTCGTAAAGCTTTCCTTGGGCAGGACCTGCTCCAAGAGCATCACCGAGAGCACGGGTGAAGTCACCGACTTGTCGAACGTGGACGGAAATGTTCTCATCGAATGGGCAAGAGGTAATGGTAAATGGATGCCATTGCTGTCTCGAGACGGAAGGAACTTGCAAGAACAACCATTGACCGGCCTTGTATTTCATCGAAGGCTTCTTAAATTGGATCTCCATGGCATCTGGGATTCTGTTAGTTTGAACGGGGATTGGAAAACCTGCTTATCTTACCATATGGATGACGGACGACTCGGACAATCTTCGTCTCTCTTCTGGCACGAACCTCGCGGTAAAGACGCTCGAAAAGGTAAAGACCACCACCCCAGAGCTCCCATCGCCAACCTTCGTATCCAATGCAGTGCCCCCAGAAGTTGTCGTGGTCGAAGGGAGAGAAAGGGTTGGCGGTGTCACGAACGAAGCATCCAGTGGCGTGGGTGTAAAGGCCGAGCATGAATGGGATGAAAAGATGATGAGTGTACCAGAAGGTCTCGAAAGATTGTTGGCGAATCTTCGCATGTGCAGTAGTATACATGAGTAACATGCAGAGCAGCATAATGTGACCCGTAATTCCACCAGCTTCGGTATAATGGATCTGGATAGCGCTAACAGGTCGAATCTGGGTTCTTTCGACATTGAAAAAGCTGGACAAGCCTAGTTAGCACTTTATTCCATATTGTGTTTGTGAACGAAGACTTACTTGACATAATGAGCGAGGACGTGAATGGAGGTCCAGAAGGCCATCGAGTATGCTACCTGTCGATGGAACCATTGAGACTCATCCAATGGAATGAACTTTATCTTTGGTCGGATGTATCTCAACATATTCCTACACATCGGTAATAAAATGGTTGCTCCATCTACCGATAGAACCAGACCCGCTCCTCGGGACAACCAGACGGAAAATGTGAGTCCATTCAGACCCGATAGTCTTGGGTCATTCATTTGCTTCAGCCTATAAAATGTTAGTAAAAGTCCACCACCACTAGAAGCCTCGAATTCGCCTACCATCCTATCACAAATAGAGCGATGTGAAAGCCGTGAAATAGAAAATTGAATAGCAGCTTCGACCCCCGCGTCTGCGACTTTACGAATTGGCCGAAACCCATCTTGTCTTCCGATTTCCTTCCTCTTGAAAAGCACAAAAAAGTATTATTAAAATGTCGACCAGCGACGGTACCGTTGGAGAGGCGCAGTCGTAGATTGAAGTAACAAACGGCCGATTAAAGAATGACGACTTTACTGCTCGATGCTCCCACCAAAGAATTACAATCCGGTACCGGTCCAAGAGAATGAATGAAAAACCACCACGAAAGAAACTCTGAACCAGCAGGAAATGGAGGCCGTGATATGGTTAAGGTTGAGAAAGCTTAGCTCTTCCGTTGCGGGTGGACTCCAGTGTAGGTGGAGCAGAATCCAGGGGTCTGGGGGCTCGAGACAGTGATAAAGAGTTGCCGGATGGGAACCCCTGTTTGCGTGCCGTGGATGCCGTGGTAGATTTGACGCTCGTGCAGTGTTCGCGGGGCAGTGAGCGATGTCAATCGGGTGCCAAAAGTTCCATGAAACTGGGTGAGTGTTCTGAAGAGGTTGACAGGCGTCTTCTATCAAGGTTCAAGCCGGCCTCACGGGTCCCAGAAGGGCAATGTTGGTCGTCAAGGGGAGGATAGGGGGGATGGACGGGGAGCCACGGATCACTTCAGCCCCTCCTCATAGGCCCGATGGAGAAGGATTGATCGGATTTGATGGGTGTGTCGAAGATCAGACGTTGCAGGCCGTTTCGGGCGTCGCTATCGCTCTGAAATCGCAGGATTTTTGTCTGATGTTTGGCAGGCCGCTAGACAATGACATCAAGACTGGACCGGATGAGCAGGGTAAGGCAGCGCAAAGAGGATGTCGAGGGGAGGAGGGGGAGATCTGAGACGGCTGGTGTTGCGAAAGGTAGGATGCATAGGCGAGCCTTGCGCTTTTCTACCCTCGGACCTATGTCGTCTCGCAGAAAGGTGCGGCCACAGAGCAGGGGAGGCGAGAGCCAAGTGATTCTGGGGGGGCAGAAATCTGGAGGATCTGAGGTTGATGTCGAAAAAAATCGTACGATTTTTGAATAGACTCCACGAAGTCGTTCGATGGGATACAAATA
Source organism: Hymenotorrendiella dingleyae (assembly GCA_003988905.1). NCBI lineage: Eukaryota > Fungi > Ascomycota > Leotiomycetes > Helotiales > Helotiaceae > Hymenotorrendiella > Hymenotorrendiella dingleyae. The sequence goes on from QYAP01000292.1 coordinate 27,862, forward strand.
CCGCAGGAAGGACGGAAGAAAGAGAGAAGGAATTTGTTTGCAAAGGGAGCTCTCGATTAAATGGCAACACGCACCGCCCATACCACTCACGCTCTTGTATTGCCTACTGCAGCGACCCGAGGTATCACCGTACCTTTCAACCAACGGTGGCCGCGCCGCGCCGTGCCCAGAACCCCAGCCCAGCTCCCGGCGCTTCGTCTTGCCCGGGATTCGTCCAAAAGCCAGCAAAAGCCAGCAACGACAGCCAGTGACAGGCGGTGGCACACCAGCACGCTGCATGAGCAGAACCATTCTTCTACGAGTCCGTACGTTGCCAGTGAGTGCGAGTCCTAAGCCGAGGGACTAGCAATTGGGGGCAAGAAGTTGAAGTTCGAAGTGCAATCCGTGACGGCGACGACCGTCACACCATGGGAACCGGGCGAGGATCGCTCATCCCTTCTCCTGACTCGTCCCATCAATTCGCTCTGTTATCACAGACCAGACGGAGGCGTGAAGTGCGAATGCGTGCAAGTATGGAATCATCGAGGGGTAGCGAGTGAGTAGAAGGATCGGAAACATGCGCGGCGCTTGAGCCCACGACCACGAGAAGGAGGAGCGAAGCCTCACGTCTCACCGTCTGAAGACGGAAGATTCCATTTGGTTTGAAAATGCTGCCTTGGCAATGCCCATTTCCACGCCGCTCAGCGACACAGTCAGCTGCTCTTCAAAACTGGCCATGTTGGGTCGAAATGGCCTTCTTTTCTGGAGTCCTTCAAGAGTGTATGATAGTGTAGGTATTTCCAAATGTATGGCTGGCGCATGGTGTTCGTTCCTGTCACCTTGGGCCAATTAGGAGAGGCGTGAAACTATTTTAAGGAAACAGATGGCGTGCAGGGCCAGAGTTGCGGGAGCAGGCGCTTACAACAGCGCTATTGTTGGCCAAGAGATCTTGCAGCAGCCAATGGCCTTCGCAACCTGCTCAAGACTTCTAACATTTCACACCGCAAGTACGGTACATACTCAAGTAAGTACGTGCCGCGTAGACATTCAGTCAGTAAGTACTTCGTACTCCGTATATTCTCATCACAACCTCATCGTCGATTCGTCAGACACCTGAATGCAGACGTTCAAGTTAACAACTGGCTTGCGGCGTTGAAATCAAGCTTATTCGTAGATCGGATGACAGTCCTCCACAGTAGTAGATGGAAAAAGAAAACAGGTATCTCGAACTAGATCCGATCCGCTTCATCCATTCCCGGCGATGCTAACCCACTCCTTCCTTAAGCTTAAGGTCCCTCCCTGCCAAACCGAAATCGATCAAACGGCTGCTGTTGTAACTCCAAAACCAGCGCCACAATTCTGGCCGGCTCCGAAAAAGGGATCGGCCGCTTGGTCTTAAGAAACCGGCCGGGTGGCCCTGGCTAATTGCAACACGTGATGTGTCAAAAGCACGAGAGTGAGGCTCCAAGAGCTTTATTAAGTGGGTAGCAAACTACCAACTGTATGGGGAGCTTGGCGGGATGCAGTTCATCCGTGCAAGATAGGTCCACTAGACCCTCGACTTGAGGATATCCTCCGTTCTGTATGTCTTTTATGCTTAAAGCTTGAGATATCGGAAGCGGGACTACCGGTCCACCCAGTTAACCATATCTTGACTTCTCTTCTTGAACGGCTCTTCTGATAGTTGTCCTATCGCAACTATCGCAACTTTTTCCGCATCTTTCTAGTTCAAGCCTTCCGTGCACCTCTCTAGTTTTCCAAAAGTGCTATGGTAGCGCTTTCCTGGTTCCGTCCCTTTCTTGGCAGTTACACACTTCCCAACTAAAACTGCAGCCCTATTTCTCCATATTTTCTCCACAAGTTTTGCCAACGAGGAAGAAGAAAGAGTTCGGTAAGGCGAAGCTCTATTCGGGCCAAGGCCCTTAGCTTTTGTACTGTGAAGACGAAATCAGATATCTTCTCAGGATGAAGGGTCTCAACTGTTGAACTGTTCGTCCTTGAATACTCCTTCCTTTTCATTTTCGTTGTCGGTGGGGTCAACCAATTCGAAGGAATGATAATTCCGCTCTGGCAAGGTCGTATTGTGTACTTCTCCGTCGTGGATTGCACTTATAGCGGTATTATAACGCCATGCTTTAAATCGGTAAGTAATGAGTATTCTAGGAATATATAGGCCCAAAACCCGTTGAACAACCTTCCTCAATGAGCGGTGAATATGCTCATCTTCTCAAAATCGTACAGGCCAACCCAAGTCTCCTTCAATAAACAACCAACAAGCAACACCTAGTAAGGAACTCTCTCATCATTTGATAGCTAGAATTGGGAATCTCCCTATTAGGACTGACTGTCTGCAAATCCAGCTGAACTGTGATCTGTGTTTCCGATACTGATGATGTCAAGAGGATCGAGCAGATCGAGAAAGCTCGTGCAAATATTTTAGGTGAACTTCCAGGAAAACCCATCTAATACCACCAGGCGATTGATCCTGGGATTTCGCTGAAAAGCCATGCAAGTTCGTCTCCTCTCATTGCAGAAACCCTCAGAAATTAAAAGAGAAATACATATAGAACCCACCACTCCGGTCAGGAGAGGAGAACTGGTGCGAATATCATGTCGCCTTGGCGTGAATGCATGGGAATCATTGCAAGCAGCACTCACGCAAACCAAAGCTAGACTAAAGCCATGCTCACCGAGAGTCTATATAAAAGCACGCAGCGATCCTCATTGCTGCTCAACTAGTTGACCAAAGAACGAAGCGCGCCTGCGCTTCTCTAGGCCATCGCTCTATCCCATTCTCTCAGAACTTCTGGTACATCGAACGTCATGATACTTTGATAACACATTTCCCCTCAACTTTAGCATGTGTATGCTCCTACTCGATTTAGCACCGCATTTTTACATCTTGCAACCTCGTTCTCTGACTGAGCTTAGGACCATGACTTCATGATTTCTGATTCCTTACAACTTCCACAGTAGCACCCTGAACGTCTCAGACAGCAAAATGAAATAGGGAAAACATTGTTGTAGCAGAAGGAAGGGCAGTACCATAGTAATTGATTTGCAAGACCCCCTCCCCCTATTATTCTGGCCTTCATTCTCTTACTTAACTGGCACAATAAGGCTTGAGATGGGAGAAATCCTGAAAACGGGAGTCCTTCTCCCATTCCGACCTCAATTGTCTCCGAGGGCCTGGCACAATAAGATTGAAATGGAAGAAACCATGCTAGAAGAGGGGTTCTTACAAGCCGATTACTACGGTATATCCCTCCGTGATATCGCCATTCGTTTCTCGGTGGTGTTTTGAAGTGCAACGAAATAGCAGGAAGTTGTCGCGTGTACCTAGCGCTTCCCAAATACTATTCTGAGAAGATGAAAGGTATCTCTGGTAGATTTAAAATTCCTAGGCTAGGTGAGCTGAGACATCGGAAAAACTGGAGGTTCGTGAGGAGATGGAAGGAAACCACGAGGACTTCCCTGGTCCGCATCAGCTGCCGTAGCTGAGACAGTAACACTGAGCTCAAGTGGGGTACAATGAAAAAAATAAAGGATCGAAGATGATATTCTGCTTGACAGGAAACACCAAAAGAAAAAAAAGTTTGATACTAGGGAAAAATTGCGATGTAGACAGGTGATGCAGAAAGTTCGGGTTCACGACAGTGGCCAGAAATCTTTGCAAAACGACTACCAGTGCCTCGTGGTTCCCATCACTGAGGAGAACAATTAATACATGGAGGTATGTCCATGGCGCACGGCACACTGCGCCTGCGCTCGGGCAACGTGTGAAGATATACTCTTTCTTCCTGAAACAAAATTTGAACAAAACGCGACGGTGCCATGACGGTTAAGAGCAGCTTGAAAAGGGCATCAAGATTACCTCCCCAAGCAGTTCCTCGTGCAGACATGCGTTGCACAGTAAATTGTATGAAAGAACACAGTCAGCACATTCGTAGACGGCGGTAGTTTATTACCTGCAATGCAGCGCCAAGGGAGTTGAGAGTCCTCCATGTGGCAAACAGGGCGACGCAGACAACGAGGCTGAAGCTCTCGGACACAAGCGCCGGCCGCCTGATTCGGAATCCCAAACAAAACTCCACAGTGAAGCGAATCATCAAGAACAATCACCACCTCCACATAACCTAAGGAATCACTTTTCACACCAGCAGCGTCGCTTTTTGAAGAGAGAAGCGCCGAATGCCCAATTTGTTTTATTCTCTTCTTTAACAATCTTCTGGGATAAAGAAGATCATCCGCAAATCCCTCTGAGCGGGGCGCATCCGGGAGCCGTCATCAGATCGGGGCAGGCATTTGTTCACCATGGTAAGGACAGGAAACCGAGAATCTATGACCGATAGCTAACGGGGAGGTTTTCGCAGGGTATCAGTCGCAGACCGAAAGGAGACAAGGCAGCCAACAAGGCACAAGATGGAGCTTCCGGGGGAAAGCCCAACATCAAAAAGGCCGCGTTCGATACGACGAAGAAGAAGGAGATAGGAGTATCCGATCTGACCCTCATCAGCAAGGTCACTCCAGAGGCAATAAACGAAAATCTGAAGAAGCGATTCGAGGGAGGAGAGATCTACGTAAGGAATCCTGGAGCGACTGGGCAGGAGCTCGCCTGGAGCGCAAGGACTGGTGTGCTGATGACTGGATAGACATACATTGGCCATGTGCTGGTTTCCGTCAACCCTTTTCGGGATTGTAGGTTACTCTCGGGGGTGTTACGGTGATGGCGCTGATTGAATCTAGTGGGGATATATACCGACCAAGTCCTGGAAAGCTACAAAGGCAAGAACCGATTAGAGGTTTGTTCTCAAAGGACCAATATACGGGAACTTACTGATCAAGTCAGATGCCCCCGCACGTATTTGCCGTTGCCGAAGCTTCCTATTACAACATGAATGCGTATAAGGAGAACCAATGTGTTATTATCTCCGGAGAATCGGGGGCAGGAAAAACAGAGGCTGCTAAGCGGTTAATGCAGTATATTGCTAATGTCTCGGGTGGTGGTAATTCTTCGATTCAGCATACGAAAGAAATGGTTCTTGCGACGAACCCTCTGCTAGAATCCTTCGGAAACGCAAAGACCCTTCGAAATAATAACTCTTCACGGTTCGGAAAATACCTGCAACTGCAATTCAATGCGCAAGGAGAGCCGATTGGTGCAGATATCACAAACTACTTGTTAGAGAAATCAAGAGTGGTAGGCCAAATTGCAAACGAGCGGAATTTCCATATTTTCTATCAATTCACCAAGGGAGCTTCCCAGACCTACCGTACCAACTTTGGTATCCAAAAGCCAGAGACCTATCTATACACAAGCAAGTCAAAGTGTCTAGATGTGGATGGGATAGATGATTTGGCCGAGTATCAAGATACTCTCAATGCCATGAAAGTTATTGGACTGTCACAAGCAGAACAGGACGAGATATTCAGAATGCTGTCTGCTATATTATGGGCTGGCAACATCCAATTCGCAGAAGATAAGGATGGCTATGCTACCGTGGTAGATCAATCGGTAGTGGATTTCCTCGCTTACCTCCTTGAAGTGGATCCTCAACATGTCATTTCAGCCATAACCATTCGAATTCTGACTCCGCGAAGCGGTGAAATCATCGAGTCGCCCGCAAACCCTGCCCAAGCTTTGGCTACTAGAGATGGTCTGGCAAAGGCAATTTACAACAACCTCTTCGACTGGATTGTTGAGCGTGTCAATGTTTCGTTGAAGGCTCGTGGAACTACAGCACATTCGATCGGTATTCTTGATATTTACGGATTTGAAATTTTCGAGAAGAACAGCTTCGAGCAGCTGTGTATCAACTACGTCAACGAAAAATTGCAACAAATCTTCATTCAATTGACCTTAAAAGCGGAGCAGGAGGAATATGAAAGGGAACAAATCAAGTGGACTCCCATCAAGTATTTCGATAACAAGATTGTTTGCGACCTCATTGAATCGGTTAGGCCACCTGGGATCTTTTCCGCGATGAAGGATGCCACCAAAACTGCTCATGCAGATCCGGCTGCTTGTGATAGAACTTTCATGACAGCAATCAACGGCATGTCGAATGCTCATTTGACTCCTCGGCAAGGAAATTTCATTATCAAACATTACGCAGGTGATGTCAGCTACACTGTGGATGGAATTACAGACAAGAATAAGGATCAGCTTCTCAAAGGCCTGCTCAATCTTTTCGGCCAAAGCGGCAATCAATTCCTTCACACATTATTTCCTCACGAGGTTGACCAGGACAATCGAAAGCAGCCTCCATCTGCTGGAGACAAGATCAAGGCTTCGGCAAATGAGCTTGTGACAACACTGATGAAGGCACAACCCTCTTACATTCGAACGATAAAGCCTAACGAGAACAAATCGTGGTCTGAGTACAACGTACCAAATGTTATGCATCAAATCAAATATCTCGGTTTGCAGGAAAACGTCCGTATTCGACGTGCTGGATTTGCCTATCGTCAAACTTTTGACAAATTTGTGGAACGTTTCTACCTCCTCTCTCCACAAACATCATACGCGGGAGACTATACGTGGACCGGAGACTCGAAGTCAGGCGCGAAGCAGATTCTGAAGGATACTAGCATTCCGGCTGAAGAGTTCCAAATGGGTGTGACAAAGGCATTCATCAAAGCACCCGAAACCCTCTTCGCACTGGAACACATGCGAGACCGATACTGGCATAACATGGCTATTCGAATCCAGCGTATCTGGCGAGCCTTTTTGCGTATTCGAATTGAAGCAGCCACTCGTATCCAGAGAGTATGGAGGAAAAAGAGAGTGGGCGCCGAATTCCTTGCTCTTAGAGAGCGAGGCCATAAAGTTCTACAAGGACGAAAGGAAAGAAGAAGATTCAGTCTTCTTGGTTCCAGACGCTTCATGGGCGACTATCTCGGTGTCAATGCGACTAGTGGATCCGGTGCTCGAATTCGTAGTTCTGCGAATATTCCATCCGGCGAGCAGGCAATCTTCTCTTGCCGTGGAGAAATTTTGGAAACTAAATTCGGTCGATCGAGTAAACCCAGTCCTCGAATCTTGGTTCTGAGCAAGTCAAAATTCTACATAATCGCCCAACATCTGGTAAATAAGCAGGTTCAAGTAGTTATCGAGAAAGCGATTCCTCTCGGCGCCATCAAGTTCGTTGGTGTATCTGTTTGCCAAGATGACTGGTTTTCTTTGGGAGTAGGCTCTCCACAGGAAGCAGATCCTCTTCTGAGCTGTGTCCTCAAGACGGAGATTTTCACACACATGCAAGCGTCCATGCCCGGCGGCTTCACGCTGAAAATCGCAGATGCCATTGAATACGCCAAAAAGCCAAACAAGATGCAAATGGTCAAGGTAGTCAAAGACTCGACTGTGCGAGCTGACTTTTATAAGAGTGGAGCAATCCACACAACCCAAGGAGAGCCACCAAACTCGGTTTCTAAGCCGTTGCCAAAGGGGAAGCCCGTAGCCGCAAAGCCCTTTACGAAAGGTAAACTTATCAGGCCTGGTGGCCCTGGTGGTCGTCCATCGAAGTTTACCTCGACGAGAAATACCAAGCCAGTTTCGCAACCAGCCTCTCAACAATCATTTGGAGCTCCGGCTTCAGCTGGAAGAAGTGTACCTCAGCCAGCTGCATCGATACCAAGTCATACCCGGAACGTACCTTCAGCATCACGCTCTATACCTCCACCACCCCCTCCGGCTCCACCAGCCGCCGCCGCACCACCTAAAGACCCGCAGTACAAAGTTTTGTATGAGTTTGCTGGCCAAAGTGGCAATGAGATCACTTTGCGACAAGGTGACATCGTCTCTGTTCTCAAGAAGGAAAACAATGGTAGGTTATGTCTTCTTTATCTTTGGTAAACTTTAAGCTAACTCTTGCAGGCTGGTGTCTAGCTAAAAACGCTAGCGGGCAGGGTTGGGCCCCTACGGCATACCTTGAGGAGGTAGCTGCCCCTCCTCCACCACCTCCTGCCCCCGTGGTCAGACCAACTCCTCCACCGCCACCTCCTATCTCGAAGACGAACGGCGCAAATGGTCATGCTGCAAAGGGTAAACCAACACCACCAGCTCCTCCGTCAAAGCGACCGGCTGCTGGTCGTAAACCTGCTCCGCCTCCAGCACCTCGTGATTCAGGAATGAGTCTCAACGGGAATACAGACAGTGGCCGCAGCACACCGACACCTAGTCTTGCTGGCGGATTAGCAGAAGCGCTTCGAGCGCGCCAAAGTGCAATGCAAAAGGGAAGAGACGATGATGACGACTGGTAGAGGATGTGCCACGAGGACCCTTTTTTCTTCGTCTTCTTCTTTCGGCGAGGGGTCTGAGGCTCTTGAGTGTGACGACTATGATTTGCATTTGGATTTTGACATGGGCTTGATGACATAGACGAACGACACGAATTGGTGATTGTTCCCGTTTTCTTCTTTTTTTGTGACTTACATCCAAGATTTGAGCGTACAAAAACACGGATCCGGGGGTGGAGGGGTTCGCCAAAACTGTAGCCCGCTAGCCCGCTTTGTTCCGCTTTGCCTGGCTTTTTGTGATATTTCTGTGCGAGAGTATTTAGACTAGGGACGGAATTGCAATGGGATAGGATGGATGAATGGGTGCGAGCGGTGTGGTTTATAGCTGGTAGAATATGATGAGATTGTATAAACGTTATTAAACTAGTCTGAAATTCGTCGGTGGCTTTCTTTCGCTCCCTTGAATCCTTGATCCATTTAAAAAAAAAAATCCTTTCTCGCGTTGCGATTTTGGACGAGTACAATTCGCGGGGTAAAACCGGGTAGGCTGGTTGTGAAAAGAAAATTCGGATTCGTGACCGGGTAAGCGGGCGAGAATAACACTTCGCTAAATTTGGGGGGGGCAAGGATCGCAGGGTAAGTTGATGGGAATAAGGATCGCAGGGTAAGTTTTCGGGGATAGACCCGAAGGAGGTTATTTGTAAGTAGTAGGTATGTGATGTTAGCAGTAATCTCACTTCCTTTTATAGTCGTTTTGACGTATTATCGTCTTGTCTCATAGTACTGTATGCATCAAGATGAGGAAGATATGCATGTGAGCTAACAGGATAGGGTAAAAGATCGCAATTGAATTAAATCTATCTCCTTGAACTACCGCCACGAAAATCCCGCATCGCAATTCCGTTATGCTCAAAGTCCTTCTAAGCCGGGTAGGGGGGGAGGGACGTGGGAAAGAGGGTATTAAAATACCCACGTAAAACTCTCCTTCACCTCGAATGAAATCTTCGCTCTATATTTATTCATTAGCATCCCAAGGCTAAAGAGTAGGCCCAGCACAAAATAAAGGCGAGAAAAGAACCAGAGAAAAGAACCAGAGAAAAGAACCAGAGAAAAGAACCAAGGGAAATGAAACAACATACCTGATATCCACCGAACTAGCCCCAACCCAAACCTCAAACACACCCTCCTCCGCAACCCACAACCCCCTATCCCCCAAACTCTCATCCCAATACCCCACCGAGTATTTATCCAATCTCAAAACCGCATTTTCCGTCTGCCCCTTTGTTAGGAATACCTTATCGAAAGCCCGCAATTCCTTGACGGGACGCGGGAGGCGCGATTTCGGATCGTGGATGTAAGCCTGGACGGTTTCGGCGCCGGAGACGGGACCGGTGTTGGTGATGGGGATGGTGACGGTGAGGTGGGAGTCGGGGGAAGGGGAGAGGATGGGAGAGGAGATGGTGGGGGTGCCGTAGGTGAAGGTGGTGTAGGAGAGGCCGTGGCCGAAGGGGAAGAGAGGGGGGAGGCAGAGGAGATCGTAGTGCCGGTAGCCGATGTAGAGGCCTTCGCCGTAGGTGACTTTGTTGTTTTCGCCGGGCCAGGAGTGGTAAGAGGGGTTATCTTGGAGGCGTCTGGGGAAGGTGGTCTAATAGCACGGTTGTGTTAGCGATAGTTCTTTCAAGTTCATTTCAGGGGTTGCTCGCTTACGGGGAGTTTCCCACTTGGATTTCGTAATCCGAAAAGGACGTCGGCTAGTGCGTTACCAGCTTCTTGGCCTTGATACCAGGCTTGAAGGATGGCGGGTGCGCGATCTGCCCACGGCATTGTAACGGGAGAGCCAGATTGGTTGACAACGACAGTATTTGGGTTTGCTTTCAGCACGGCATCGATAAGACGGTCTTGACTGCCATCTCTAGGCAGATCCATCGTTTGTCGATCATAACCCTCAGACTCCCACTCCTCATCAAGTCCCACGATAACTACCGCGACATCAGCAGCCTTCGCAGCGTCGACAGCCTGTTGCAGGTAATCCACTTTATCTTCCTCTTTGTACCCGATACGACAACCACCATAATGATGTGTCAACTTGGAGGTTTTTTGCCGAGCGAAAGGTCGAACTTCGTTGTTGATTTCTGCTACCACCTCAGCCGGGACGCCGGCCTCTAAATCTATTTCAAAGAGGATATCTTTCGATCCATCGAACATCGCTTCTCCCTCGTCGGTCCAGTCCCAGAGATCAACGTAAACTTTGCCATTTACAAGTAAACGACCAGGACCTACGCTGGAGAAGCTAATGGTGTGACGTCCGGTTGTTGTAGGTGTGATTCTTGTCTTGCAGTAACAGGACCAAATGCCACCAACTTCCAGAGGAGCCGAGTCCCAAAGAAATAAATCAGTATTTGTGCGTCGTTGAACTACCTTCGGCTTGCCTTCGAATTTGTCTCCAATGAAGAACTCTAGGATGACTCCTTGCTCTCCGGTAGCTGTTGTACAATAATCTGCAGCAAGTGGGAGCCATTTGTAGGTTTGGCATCCTAGATAGTATGTTACCTCTTTCCCAGATATCGACTTGATGCTGTCTAGGGGGAGTGTGTTGTAGTAGGGATTAAGACTGGCACTTCCACCACCTCCAGCAATTGCTCGATTTGCATTAGGTCCAATGACTGCAATTTTCGATTGAGATGGTTTGATCGGAAGAACACCGCCTTCATTTTTCAGCAACGTCAAGCCTTCGACTCCTGCATCTCTGATAAGCTTGCGAGTTTCCTCTCGGTTGTCTTCCTGTTCAGCTGTTTCTGCTGACATATCGGTGCCTTTCATGCGCTCGACTAGGTAGAGCACATTTGCAGCTGCCTTTTCAACAGCTTCCTTGCTTAGAAGACCATCCTTCACGGCTTGAATAGCCTTTTCGCCACGCCATTTGGAGGAGTGTGGCATTTCTATGTCGCAACCGGCCTCGATGGATTCTACCGTAGAGTTGACTCCACCCCAATCAGACATAACCATGCTACAACAAGTCAGCAGTGAGAATATCACCCGAGAAGTAACTTACCCCTCGTACTGCCATTCTCCTCTTAGGATATCTTTCAATGTATGTTCGTGTTGATCTGCATGAATTCCATTGATAAGGTTGTACGAAGACATGACGGCCCACGGATTCGCATCTCGGACAGCCATCTCGAATGGACGAAGATAAAGTTCCCGTAATGGGCGTTCCTGGACAATTGAGTCGATCTTCATCCGCTCGGTCTCTTGTTCATTGCCAACGAAATCTATTACAAATAAGCATGCAGGGTTTGAGTATGAAAGAGCAGCTTACGCTTGATCGTAGCAGCAACTCCCTTCTCTTGGAGTCCCTTGATATATTGCACAGCAAGCTTGCCTGTGAGAAATGGATCTTCCGAAAAGGACTCGAAATTTCGTCCTCCAAGCGGTCCTCGATGAAGACAAACGGTAGGTGCTAGCAGCACCTGGGCTCCCTTAGCTTTAGTTTCGCCCGCCAAATGCTGGCCAACTTGGTAAAGTAAGTTGGAATTGAAGGTTGCCGCCAGTGATACACCACAAGGAAACAACGCAGCCTGCTTGATGTTAGATTCTCATTGAGTTTGAACTCATCAGCGAGCTCCCTTTCACTGACCTTGGTTCCAGCCTTGAAGACGGCACCACGAGCACCGTTTGGACCATCGCTAGTCTTGAAGGCTGGTATCCCCTTTTCTGGTATTGCCTTTGACCTCCAGAAATCCGCACCAACCAAAAGCGAGACCTACTTTCTATTAGTAACCACAGAAGTATGTGCAGTAGTCGCTATGAAGCAATTTCAGCTCACCTGTTCTTCTAATGAAAGTGAGGCTGCTAAACTGCGAGCGTTCACACGCGCATCTACGGCCTTGCTTGTGGTAGCATCCTTAACATCCTCAACCTGAGGACTCTCGGGGGGCGTAGTAATCTCTGATTGTGGAGTCGTAGCCGTCTCTCCACTTGTCTGGCCTTCTATATCTGCATTGTACTTGTCGAATACCGGGTCGTTTGTCTGACTGCAAGGTGATTCCGCCATGGTTTGGGGTGCTTCTTGCTTGTTGATGAAGTCAAAGTTTGTGGAGGTAGTGAAAACAAGAGTTGCTTCTTCCAAGTGAAGTCTAGTGCATCAATCTTGAAAACGAGTAATGAGGAAGGAACCCACCGAACGAGATAGTCTGAATACAAAAAGTTGAAAGGCGGAAGCCCACTATATAGCAGCGACGCCCGAGAATGACTAATTAGACCCAGGCAGGCATCTTCACTCTAGATCGCTACGTTATCTCTACGAGGCGATCTTTAGGCGAATCATCCCACGATTCCGCCATAGGAGAACAAGAGAGACCCTATGGAGAAGCAAGATATAGATATTGAGATGCATGCCATTAACAATCACAGAGGCTGAATCAATAGGTGGAAGATAGCCTTGGTAGTGGCCGGTGACGAGGATAGATAGACGAATAATGGGGTCTCAAGCTTACCGTTGGCAGGCGAATGTTTTTCAGGGGCAGGCGCCCGAGTTGTCCGGCAAAGGCAGCCTCTATGCACTCTTGTGCTGCAATGTACACACACATGCGTTGCTATCTGCAGCTCAGCGATCAAGGGACGGAGGCCCGCAAGTAGGAAGACCAAAGAGGGTGAGAGGAAGTGGGTGAGAGGGTGAGGAGGCGGCCATTGCAGATGGGGAGGCTTGATAGCGACCACGGGATTGGCGGACCGTCACGACGAGGCTCTCTCGCAGCATCCCGTGCTTTCAGACGAGCACCCATCGTACTGAGGTAGACGAGAGGCTTGATAGAAGTGTATTTGTCCCAGACCTCAGTACGTGGGGTCTAGCCCTGACTCCTGAGTCCCTGACCCTGACAGATTAACGGCTCGAAGCTCGCCATCTCGTCTAGAAGGCCGATGAAATCTATCTGCAATCAAAGTCCAATCTTCGCCACCACGCTTTCTCTCTTTTCTGCTCCAGAAGTCGTTTCCTCGTCTGGGAAAGTGGCAGAAGAGCCGGCTTTTGATGAATCAAGGAAAGGGAAAGCCTTCAACTCATGAATTTGAACACGTGCATATGCGGATACATGGACGAGCCCCGTCGAGAAAGCCAGTCCTTTCTTCGAATGGCTTCACTGTCACGCAACGGAGAGATGGCGTTGGGAAGAGCGGAGAGCGTATGGTCGGAAGGCGGGCCGTCTCGCCTGGCGGAGAAGATGAGGAGTTGCTAGCCGTGACGAGCTTGATGCGGTGCGGATACTCGCGTTGAGATAGACTCTCGCAAGAGGAAGTGCTTGACGGTGGAAAGTGAGATACTTGTTGAGGAGGTGAGGTCAAGTCGGCTGAGGCCCAGTGAAATCGGCTGGCGCCCCCGCATAGTGAATGTGTGTTTTTCGGAACATCGTGAGGCGTCCTGCATCGGCTTCGGATCTCAGCAACCGAATCCACACTCCCTGTGACTCCATCCACACCACCAAACAGAAGACCGCGGTGAATGTGGTATCACTAACAGCGCAACAGCGTAACCATTGAGAACGCACCGAGGTATCTAAGGATGCCCGCCCCACTTTCACTTCTTTGCAAAAGCCGTTCAGAACTTCAGCCAAAACTACAAAACCCAAACAACCGTTACAACCCCCCTCGAAAACCGGTACAACCACAACGCCCATGCATCGCATCCTAGGCGCACTCTAAAGGATCTGCACATCGGTCGGTCTCGCTGCGGCAGGGATGGACGAACCGATGGACGAACCGACGGAGGAGCTCCCATGTCGGAATGCCCCGGCGCAGGAAGATGGCGACATTCTGAGCCATGAAAACGATCATGTCGAACGTCAAAACAAGCCCCCAACCCCCACGCCACATGAAAGCGCAATAGGTGCGACCGAGATGGCCCAATTGCCTTCGCTGCTACAGAATTCTACCAATTTAACCAGCGCCTCAGCAAGACACTCAACTAGCAGCTTGGCAAGGCCAACAACGTTTGTCGGAAAATTAACCGACGGTCTGGCCAAGTTCTGGAAAAGACAAATCAGTATCACCGTTGACCATCAGACTTCGCGCGATCATCTTGGTAGGTTCTCCCATCCATGTAATAATACGCATTGATGCCTTGCTTTTGATTTGCTATATATTTTGCTATCGAACGGTGGAATTTCAAATATGTCTTTCCCACTTCAGACGAATATGGCGATGCGCAGATCTTTCTTTCTTCCGTATGCCCGATTCTCAATCGGTCACATAAGTTTCTACGAGTACTTTATCCTCATCGCTTCACGACATTCTTTCTTTCAAATTTCTTGCAATTGACCACTCAAGTTCTCTTGGAATACTTCATGTATATATAAGGCGATTGCGGGTCAGCATTCCGGTCGTACCACTTACAACTTTAGATTGCAGACGAGTCTATTTACATGACAATCACTGATAGTTACTGTAGCACTCGAGCGAACATTCCTTGCTTATCTCAGGACTTCCCTCGCCTTATCAATGATGGGAATCACCGTTGCTCAACTCTTGCAAGTATACTCTTATGTGCTTCGGCGTACTCATGCTGTTTACTGACAGCGTCAAATTGATACAGCCGACTTCAACATGCTCCTGCCCCACAAAAAATCGGATTTTACACGCTTGGAAAACCGCTGGCCTGTCTTTGTCAAGGTGCTGCGATTTATTCCTTAACGATCGGTGTTTTTAGAACCTGGAGATCGCAAAATGCCATAGTGAGGGGTAAGGCCATATCTGGCGGGTTCGAGATAGTTGCATTAGCTATTGGTACCTTTCTCGTAAGTCGGGCGTTCTTGATACATTTAGCTTATCTGTTATTGACTTTGACTCTAGCTTTTGCTCGTATTTCTAGTTCTTCTAGTCACTGTCGATGCCCTGAAAGAAGACCTAGCCTGATATCGCCTACTCGCTATCAGAAGTAGCTGAAGCTGAAACCCCTTAAGCCGGTCTTGACGCCGGCAATCTCTCCGGACCAATGGCGATTACGCTCGCAGGAACGACCATTTATGTCGAGGCTGATGCCGAAAGATAACGGTTGTAAGGAGACTGCTTGGGTATTTTCTCGGCCTTTCCTTGGTATCTACCTGGCGGAACTGGTATATCCTACTCTGATACCTGGACAACATAGCCTGAGAGCATGGACAGGGACAGATCTTGAGGAGCCAGGATTGTCCAGATTTCCTGCCGTTTACGACAAGCATTTGCTGTCAGCAATCACCGCTCAGTGGCCTACATGTTGACATCTAATATTGAGCCAAATGGCACAATAATTAGATACAGCGTGATAGAACTGTCGATTTGTGCATATATCGCGCGCCCCTTGAAGTATTTAGACGATTGAGAAACTGATGGTCCAACATAGCGATTTCAATGAGTAATCCTTCGTTGGATTTGCGTCGAAAATGGAAACGGTTTCAAGAAAAAAAATCAAAATGCAACGTAGCGATATGTGTCAAAAACTTCTCGCTTGCTGAACTTGAAGTCAGCTTCTAGAGTTTCAACGACACATCATGACTACTCGAGTATGAAGCTGGTTATTTGTACACCACACCCAGAAGTCTAACACGTGCAAAAACATCACGGGATTCGTATCTCCTACCACAGGTGGTTAGTAACTATGTAGGTATGCTTGGTCAATAACGCTGGGGAGATCCCTGGAACCATTTAAATAATCTTTGTTTAACACGAGTACCTCATCTAGCTTCACATATAGGCAAACCATTTCACTTGGAAGGAGCCTGTAAGTAAGTCTTACTTAGCGGGAACCTACCTACTTGCGACATTTTACGTCAGTTTCCGGAAAGATACTAGGTACTAATAGGCAGCTGATACCTTCAAAGCTCCCCCCAGCCCTCACTATTTATAAAGAAATGGACTTTTGGAAATCCGTCATTGCTTGCTCCGAGAAGCTGAGCTGAGCTGACCGCCTCCATCTTCGGATTGATAGTAACGTTGTGGTCTTCCGAAGTTGTACAGATATACCTGCTGTGAAAGCAATTGACCTCATCTTCGTACGACTTGGTTGTCTCAATGGGGCCTTGTATCGATACTAATTCCTCCTACCCTGCGAAGTATCTTGAGCCATAAAGTATAAAATCCTTCTATCCAGATTCTTTGAGGTTCGATAGAAAGTCGATTGAAAAATCCGATGCTCGAATTGAGTTTTGGGTTCATTTTGTTAAAGTTGTATTATTAAGCAAAAATGGGGGTCCGTGACGTTACAAGGAATCGCCTTGTGAATGCGGGGCTAGTGGCAAATAACATAGGAAAAGGTTTCTCCCCCTGGTTCGTTTCGAGATTTTTTTGAGATGCAAACACGGCAAGTCCCACGCCCACGGTCCCCAAGATCGGGAAACCGGCAGCCGAGATATGGCAACAACCGAAAAACCAGGCAAGGGCAGGAGAGAGGGCAGGACAAGCACAAGCTCAACCACATCTTGCATCGATCGTCACAACATGAGCCTTACCAACACGCGCACGTTTCACGCTCATCTCTTGTCCCAAAGATTATTCTACCTTCTCCATACTTAAGACTATTCCACCAGCGCAGGCCGTGTCACATCAATAAGCATCTTTGCGGTCGCCAAAAAAAAAAAAAAAGGCAAGCCGGCCGCCACTCCACTTTCTACACGAACGACCAGAGAATCTTCCGATTGCGGCTTCTCGGAAAGAGGCGCTCTTTTGAGTTTGGTCCAACGGCCTTTTGCATTTCTGCATTTCTGCATCTGCGACGAGAAACATTTTGACGCCTCGTTCGCCGCCTTGTCGTGATTCACCTCCCCTTTCTGCCATCCTGCACGACCTTTTATTGGATCAACACGTTCAGTCGGCGAAGTCCTTTACATTCTTAAAGCATCTCTCAATCTTGGGAGAACCGCAACCTTATTTCTCCTTTACAAAAACATCACCAAACAAATCCGCTCCTTTCGAAATTTACAAACCGCAACCGCAAGCATGGCGTGGGACAAGTCGACCAGGATCACGGTTATGATCGCGATCGATACAATCTTCTTCTTTTTAGAGTTGAGTTCAGGATTGATAATTGGTTCACTGGCGTTGATGGCAGATGCCTTCCACATGGTATGAAGATCTGGGAATTGAGGGGTCAAAACGTGGTTGCTAACATGCGCGAAGTTGAACGATATCATCTCCCTCGTCGTTGGACTCTGGGCTGTCAAGGCCGCGAAGAAGGACTCTACAGACAAATACTCTTTTGGCGTAAGTACCTTGCCCTTACATACGCCTCTGGCAATAACTAACATCACTTTAGTGGTTAAGAGCAGAGATCCTCGGCGCATTCTTCAATGCCGTTTTCCTAATCGCTCTTTGCTTATCGATCGTTCTCGAAGCCGTCACCCGACTTATCGACCCTCCTGTGATTCAAAATGCAGAGATCATGGTTATAATTGGATGCTTGGGTCTCGCTTCCAACATTGGAGGACTTTTCGTGCTTGGAGGACATGGACATTCCCACGGACCCGGTGATGGCCACGATCACGACCACGCACACGGTGATGAACACAGCGCTGCAGAGGAAGGACATGCTCATGGAGGTCACGATCATGAGCATGAGCATGGCGAGCATGGCCATTCTCACAGCCATGAAGGGGAAACGTACGCAGATGTAGTGAAGGCAAAGGCAAAACCTACGCACGTCCGTTTCTCGTCTACCGATGAGAATAGTTCTGGCTCCAAGCATTCGTCGCCGAAAAAGACACATCGCAGGAGAACAAGCAACCGGTTCAGTGTTGACGAGATGAGTATCCATCCAGCAAGCTTTCGTCAAGAGATCATTGCAGCCAGTAGACCACAACTTGACAGCACCGATAGTGATAGTAGCGCGGTGGATGAAGCTGGTGACGAAGATGAGGCTACTGAAAATTCACCCTTAATCGCCAATTCCAACGGCAGCTCCAACGGCACAATGGACCATAGTCACGACCACGATCATTCTCACAGCCATGACGAGCAGCCACGAAAGTATGATGCAGTACATGGTCATCACAATCATAAGAAGCCGAAGAAGCCCTCCAAAGGAGGTCATGGCCACAATCACGCTGACATGGGTATGAATGCTATGGTTCTCCACGTTATCGGCGATGCTCTTGGTAACATCGGAGTCATAATCTCTGCGTTGATTATTTGGCGTACAACTTGGGCTTATCGATACTACGCTGATCCTGCTGTCTCTCTCATTATCACTTGTATCATTCTCAAGACGACCATTCCACTTACAAAAGCAACCGCAAAAATTCTTCTCCAGGCCACCCCCGATCACATTGAGGTCAATGATTTAAAGGATGATATCGAGGACATTGCAGGTGTTGTCAGTTGCCACCATGTCCACATCTGGCAACTGAGCGATACTCAGACGGTTGCATCAATGCACATCCAAGTCGCCTTTCCAATCAACGAGGACAATGGCCAGAGATATATGGAACTCGCTAAGCAAGCCCGACAGTGCCTGCATGAAATTGGCATTCATAGTGCAACCATTCAGCCCGAGTTCTGCACGGATAAAGCCCACGCTCATGTCGAAGCCGGCGGCCCCAGGACGGGCCTGGACGGTGCCGTTGGCCAACCTAGAGGTCGTGACGATAATTGCCTCTTAGCCTGCGTTGCAAACTGCAAGGGCAAAGGCTGCTGTTCACTTCCATCGTCTCCACCACATTCCGACCACTCGGATCACGAGGGCCACAATCATTAAATAACATTTCTTTTGTTCTTTTTGCATGACGGGAGGCCCAAAATAATGTACAACATAATACACAAATATGGAGGTCTTTCTGGGGCGGGATTAGTGGAGTTTTACAACAGAGCAGAGATAGACTCCTTGCGGGGGCGTCGCGTGCGTTTGCTTTTGTCTTTTTTTTGCATTCTTTCTGGCTTAGCATATCCTTCTTTCTCGCTCGGCCTTGATAAGTCTGCCCGTTTTTTGGTCCTTGTATCAAGATAAAAGAAAATAGCTATAGATGGATTGTTTTTGGAGTAACCGAATCCAATAAATGTTAATGCGATGAGTTTTTGATAAGAGATATGGCGGGGTTTTCTAATTTTCTTCTTTTTCTGCGTGATGTCACTTTTTTTTGTTTCGTGAGTCGTTAACAGCTTTCACCTTGCAACTTGTCGAGATTCATTTCGGTCGTTTACTGTAATGGAAAATGGGAGATGGAAAAAGGGCAAGAGAGTTTAGATGGAGAGAGAGGTTTTGATTTAGTGGCATAAGGGTAAACTTGAATTTGCTTTTCCTTGAGTTTGCTTTTGCCTTGGGACTTGTCGAGATTCATTTCGGTCGTTTGCGGCCATGGAAGAGGGGAGATTGGAGAGGAGGGGGGGGGGGGGGGTAAAAGGGAGGGGGGGTTAATTCAATCTATTCTGAGACGGACGAGACGAGATGAAAGTGAATTTGAGAGGTGGCGTGGCTTCTTCGTGAAAAAAAGGAATGGGATGAGTTTTGGGAATTTTAGTGGGGGTTATTTTTATGAGGGTTATGTTAGGTAAGAGTCTGGTGGTTGCTAGTATGTATTCCAAGGTTGAGTGGGAATGTGTAATATTACTGGAGGAGATTGGAATGTGACATTTGAGAGAATGGAGTATGAGGGAGAGGAAGTGGGTTGTGAAGGTGTGGGTTGATGGGAGTAGGTGAGGTGGAGATGGGAGGGAAGAGAGGGAGGCTGGGTACTAGGAAGATATAAGAAAAGAGAGGGGAAGAAGAAAGAAGAGAATAGGTTTCGAGGATAGTGTTGGGTTTTTGCGCTAGCGCAGACTTGTTTTTTTATTCAGATACTAGGTATATATATGGTAGAACAATTCATACACTCATTACCAGCTAGTTGGTGCTAGTGTTTTGCTCTCTTTTCCTGTTTTCTGATGTGCGCAGATGAAGGGGTGTTTTCAAGATTGTCCATTTTTCGAAGAGCTGTTTTGGTGCTACATAGCACAATTCCAGCCAAGTGAACATCGATATCATCTTCCGTTGGCCACAGACCATTCGTTGTCATGCAAGCACTGCTAGTATTTTCCTCTCTTCTTTTTGCGCGGACTCGTAGATCTGAATCGTCGTATCCATACACACTCGTTTATCATCCAACCGGTTCTGCTTCTCTTCTTGTCTTCTTGTTTCCGCAGACTCATTTATATTCAAGTTTTTGTAGCGACGTATCCATACGCACTTTCTCATCATACACCTCTATCCAACATCAGGATTCCGATTCAAAAGCCCTTGCCTTCCTCCGTCGTAGTAGTTCTCCTAATGGTATATCATCTTCCGAGTAATCCTCATCCTCATCAACGCCGAAATCCCCAAGGGTTTCGCCCTCGGCGTTCATCCACCGTTCTTCTACTTGTTCTCTTTTGAAATTTTCCATAATGTCGTTTTCGTAACCAGTGTCATCATCTTCATATTCTGCGTATTCGTCGTACATTCCCTCGTCCTCGAAATCATCATTATTGAGTGAGGCAATTCTGGGTGAGTCAGTCTGGCCTTGGAAATTTCGCTGGCGTAGTAAATCTGCGTCTTGTCTTTTTCTAAATGCCTCTTTTTCTTTTTCGATGCTGATAAATTTCTCAAATTCGGGACCATGGTCCGGGATAGGGTTATATTTTTCTCTTTTTCTTGGCATCTTTTCTGGATCTGGAGGTGGCCAGCTGGTGCCTTCGTCTTCAAAGCCGTTAGTTTCGAAATTGGCTGCAGCTTCGATTTTAGGTGCTGGTCCGAAGGGAAGGAACCATGCGATGATATTGCTCGTTCCCATTCCTTGGACTAGGTTGGCCCAGATGCCGATGTCATAGGGAAATTCTTGATGTGGGATACGCATTTTTTGACCACCGTTGGCGTAGACGAAGCCACCGTTTTTAAGGGCTCGAAGTACGAGAGCTTCATGGCGTTCGATTTCCCAGGCCTCGATTTGGGTGGTGTTTGTTAGCAGACTGTGAGCTGCGTGAATTAAAAGTAGGACAAGACCAAATAGTACTAATGAGTTGAAGGCGATTAGGACCAGTAGGTGGGCGAGTGCCCACATGGGAGGTCCAAGATATGCGGGGAGAGATCGTTGGGACCAGATGACCATGCCACGGATATAAAGATGGTACTCTAGCATTGACATGGCTATTACTGCGAATAGAACGAAGCGAAGGAAGTGGGGAAAGTTGGTGTGGGATACGCAATTGGAAGTCCATGGGCAGTGGTGATCCATTTTGGGAATGCAACTGAAAGAGAGTCAGCGTATAGTCGGGATATAGTTGCACCGGAAACACGAGGACTCGAGGAGAGTCACATACCGGCCGCATTTCCTGCAATGATGCGCTCGCGGCGGCTTGACCGTCTTACACTTTTTGCACCATCGCATTCCCTTTGGTATCTCCACATCATCGTCATCCTCGCTGCTGTCACTCGCATTCTCTTTCGCGTGCCCCTCTCCCTCTCCCTTCTTCGCCCCGCCGACCGCTTTCTTCAAGACACATCGGTCGACCCATCCTCGCGGTCCTGGATCCGTCGTGCATGCCCTATCGTAAGTCCACCAAACACATAATACCAGGCCATTGAACCATAGCGCTTCTTCCCATTCTAGCGGGCCGGGTTCGATGTGGTGGAAGAGGAACTGCGAGGTGTACGACAGGAAGAAAATAAGGGTGCAGACGGCGGGAATAGCAAAGTCTTCGAGGGACTTTGCGATGCGGAGAAGTGCCATGTGTGAAGTGAGGTAGGTTTGCAAGTGCGTAGATGCCCGACGTGGGCGGCTGAAAGGAGTGTGATGTGGTGATGTGGTTGTCGTAGGATCGTAGGCAGTGATGGTATTGATCAGCTTTCTCACAGCCTGGTGCTCAGCCTTGTCTGTGGAGTACGTACGCAACCTCGGACACCATCCTCTTTCTCCCGAGTCGGCGGTAATGTTCCGACTCGGACCCGAGACAATTCTGCCTCTTTTGGTAAGGTGAAATTGATGACTAAGTACTTGGGGTTAAAGCCGGCCTTGAATCGGGGTAAATATTCGACCGACTTCACGCCGTTTTTCTCTTTCGCATTCGTTTCTACGTCGGGTTTGGCCCACGCCAGAATTTCATTTTGTCATCTTCTCAATTTGACTTACGCGTGCTTTTTGACGGACAAGCCCGACTTAGCTCGTCGCTCGAAGGCACAATCTTCGTCATTTGATTCGTTGTCGTTTTCCTCGGGAGCGTGGTGATAACCAAAGATGGCTTTACGTGCTTTCTCATCTATCGCAAGGGCTGAAGTTGGCCCGAATGCGAAACCCCATTGTTTTCCAGGTGATGGGGCGGTATAGATATACACCGCGGCATGGGTAGGCCGATCTTGTCTTCCAACAATTTTTACATATATCTGCTGTTGCTTTGTCTATATGGTGCTGCATCATCGTTTTTATCTCAAGTGACACATCAAATCAACTTTTTATTACTTATATTGCAACTACCCAATTGCGTACTGGTATTGAGCACATCTTTTCCCGGCCCAAAATGTCACAACCAAGCTCTTCACTGAGCGACTTAGGAATCCACAAGGAGACCGAATCTTCCACCACTCCCAGCATCAATCATTTCCCCAATGAGCCTGAATCCAGATCTAGCATCCTCTCTCCGACTGACAAGCAAGAGCCACCTCCGTCAAATTTACCACCTCTCGAAGATGTCGGCTCATCAGAATTCAAACCCACCACGGGATTTTACCTGGCTTTTGCTTCGATAATGATAATCACGCTTGCAACCGCTATAGACGCCACATCCCTCTCGATTGCCTTGCCTATTATTACAATCAAGTTGAAGGGATCTGCCATTGAAGCCTTTTGGTCTGGAACGAGTTTCTTAGTAACAAGTGCTGTTTTCCAACCTGTTATTGGAGGCTTAAGTCATGTTTTTGGAAGGAAGGAGGTTAGTTGCTCTTGTTCCCCTGATTTGAAGGCATGGTACTGATGTGTGACAGCTCATGCTCTTCTCAGCCTTGTTCTTTGCGGTTGGGTCTATCGTTGCTGCAGTGGCAACGAATTTCACCTATATGTGAGTTTAAATAGACAATTCATCTCAGGATAATGCTTATTTTTCATAGGCTGGTTGGTCGTTCGCTGCAAGGTATTGGTGGAGGTGGGATCTTATGTCTTGGCGAAATTATAATTACAGACCTTGTTCCGTTGGCACTTCGAGGCGGTAAGTACTTTTTTTCCCTCTTATTTTTGTTCAATCATGGTACTGATACTTCTTAGCATGGTTTGGATATCTTGGGGCCATATGGGCTCTAGGTTCTGTTACGGGTCCTATGATGGGCGGAGCTTTTGCACAAGATGTCTCATGGCGATGGATCTTCTGGGTATGTTGCATCATATTCTCGAATTGTAGTTGAGTCCACTAATAACTCCGTATAGATCAATCTTCCCATTATTGGCCTTGGATCCATTGCGATCGCCTTGTTCCTAAAAATGAACAAGCTGCCAGGAAGTGTCACTGAGAAGTTGAAAAGGTTCGATTGGATCGGTAGCATCATCTTCGTCGCAAGCACCGTATCCTTTTTGATTCCCATCACTTGGGGTAAGTCCACTTGGCCGAAACATGTATAGAATTTGAGCTAACGAATTTCAATAGGAGGTGTAATGTACGCATGGGACTCGTGGCGTGTACTCTTCCCTCTTATTATCGGAGTTGCTGGCTTGATTGGCTTTGGCGCATACGAATGGCGCCTCTCAAACTCGGCATTCAATGCAGATGGCTCACCTGTCGAAGGCAGCACCGCGGTCGAGCCCATCATCCGACGATCCATTTTCCGCAATCGCTCTATGAATATCGCCTTCCTCCAAACCCTAATCCACGGCATCGTCCTCTGGTCGCTCCTCTACTTCCTCCCCCTTTACTACGAAGGAGTCCTCGGCTACACACCCATCATCTCCGGCGTCGCCATACTCCCCGAATCAGGTTTCGTAGCACCCGTAGCCGTTATAGTCGGCATCACCTGCGCCATCACAGGCCGCTACCGCTGGGCCATCTACGGAGGCTGGTTTCTCGCAACCCTCGGATCGGGTCTGCTGCTCCTCCTCAAACCAACCTCCAGCATCCCCGCCTGGATATTCCTCAACATCGCCGTCTCCATCGGCACCGGCATGCTCTTCCCTTCCATGGGTCTCGCCATCCAAGCAGCCGGCAACG
Organism: Hymenotorrendiella dingleyae; assembly: GCA_003988905.1. NCBI lineage: Eukaryota > Fungi > Ascomycota > Leotiomycetes > Helotiales > Helotiaceae > Hymenotorrendiella > Hymenotorrendiella dingleyae. Next base: position 52,237 of record QYAP01000292.1, read on the forward strand.
CGCGCGACGCCGGTCACGCCGCTGGGTTCTACGCCTTCACTCGCGTTTTCGGTCAATCCATCGGCGTTGCAATTTCTGGCGTCGCCTTTCAGAATCAGATTAAAGCTAAACTGCTCACGTATCCTGAACTTGCTCCGCTTGCGGCGCAGTATTCGAAGGATGCTACGGGACTCGTTACGGTTATTAAAGCTATGGCGGAGGGTCAGACAAAGACGGATCTTATCCATGCGTATAACGATTCGCTTGGGAGTGTATGGATTTTGATGACTGCACTCAGTGCAGTAGGCTTGGTGAGCAGTATCTTCATCAAGGGATATAGTTTGAATCAGGAGCTGGATACGAAGCAGCGGTATAATGGGGATGTAAAGGAGGCAGATGCAGAGAGTGGGCATGGGTTGACGGAGAAATAAAAGTCAGGCAAGGCCTGTGATCTGCTCTGTTGGTAATTCTGGTTTTTTGCATATCGGCGCAAAGGAATTGGTTAGCATTTGTGTTTTGGTCGTTACATGGCGAGGAGTTTGAATCTGTTTTTTGGATTGAATGGGTTGGGTGGTGTCTTATAATTAGAGGTTGGATGGATATACACTCATAGAAAGTAGATAGATAGCTCACTTACTTAAGAGCCAGCATAATACTGTAATAGTACCATAATATACTACAAATCCCCACTTACCACTTATCCAACTCCCTGACCCCCTTCACGTTTCACTTTCACATTCCCTGAATCCCTTTTACCTTTCACCTCTTCCTCTCCCTCCTACTCACAACCCTCAACCCTCAAATACCCCCCCCCCTCCCCCCCAAACTGCAAGTAAAAATTCTCTAAATACAAAAAACATCACCCAATGACCTCCTCCATACTCGTTATTCCCATAATCTTACCCTATGTATGCCATATGAGTTTTCCGCGAGTGCTATTCTCACCAGCTCACCCTGGTGAAAATCCCGTCACAACTAGGTTACCCTGTCAAGATCCTGTGAAATCTGTTGCGAGAGAAAGAAAGTCGAAGAGTGGAAAGGGGAAGGAAGGGAGGGTAGGATGAACTTGGTTTTCGGGGAATGGTTATTCTTGTTAGGTTACCCTACGATGAGGTGATTATGGAATTTAGCGAAGTGCTATTCTCGGTAGCCTACCCGGTGAAAATCCCGTCACAACTAGGTTACCCTGTACTCCCCTTTAGCATCCTGAAAAAATTTAGAAATTTGAAGAGGGAAAGGGGAAAAGGAAAGGGGGGAGGAAGTATAGGATGAGTATTATGCACCATCGACCCTGGTTCTCTTGGTTTCGAAAAATGGTTATTCTCGCCAGGTTACCCTGCGATGAGGAGATTGGTGAATTTGGCCAAGTGCTATTCTCGGTAGCTTACCCGGCGAAAGATCGCCTCAATAATTTGCCCCGAAGTTTGCTTCATAAAAGGATTTAGGACTAGCCAAAGGGAAACAGAATTTGCGTCACGATCACAGAATATGGCATGCAGCATTCGAATAAGGTAGTATGGTAGTGAGTGATACAAGTATGGGATTGTACTGTTAACCCCCCACCTCGCTCCCGCCCAATTTGCCTTGTGTCTTAACCTACGAAGTACATCCTAGTCTAAAGAAGCCAAGACCCTCCTTTCAAACATCGCCCACAGCAAAAAAAGCCTGCCCCATAAGCAAGCCCAAACCGCTATCCGCCCTTCAACCAAAAGGAGAACGCCATGCCATGCATACAGACATCACCTCATTCGAGTCCCCCTCCCTAATCCACGCTAAACCAGCAATAATGCCATTCCTTGAAGCCATCCTCCTTGCAAAGTAAAATGCCTAGGTATACAAAAAGTGGAAAAGAAAGCGGCACAAACACAGCGCGTCGTTTTGTGAGCGTTTCCAACGGCGAGAGAAAAACAGCCTAGAAAAAAGACAGGCTAGGAAAAGAAACAGGGTATCGTTTTACGTGGGATAAAACCAAATCAGCCACAGGTAAATGCACATGACCAGCCAAAGGACCCTCCAAAAGCTCGTATACGCCTCTTTCCATATCTTCCCAACCATCGTTGTGGGTCCGATATTTCTGGCAGGCCGTCTCTTCTCGGAGACCCTTTCATTTTCGTCTGGCCAGTTACCAGATTTTGGCGGAACATAATCTGAAGTATAACCCGCCGAGTGAATGAGACCACCGGGTGCGAATTGTGCTTGGGAAGGGGGTAGTCCGTAGCCGTTTGTAGGACTGACGGAGCGTGTTCGAGCTGCTGTGGAGCGAGGCGCTAGTTTGTTGGAGGATGTGGATGAGGTCGAAGAGTTGGAAGAGCGGTGCTCGACTGGTGAAGGATCGCAAGGGCGGTATTTATGGGTTGGGAGAAGTGAGATATCTTCTGAGAAGGTGGGCGAAGCGGGTGCGGAGAATGGAGTTAAATTTAGGATAGGCGTGAGGATTGCACGGATAGCGAGGGCGAGAAGGGAGATAGCAATGAGTATTCCATATCGGATGAAAATGCCCAACTGATCAGGAAGGAGGCAAAGGTGGCTTTCTGTTGTTGTTGCCGTCATAGCACCCGCCCCATGTCCAGATTGCGAGGAGTGAAGAGGTCTGCCATCTGGACCGACAGGATTCCACATGCTTAGCATAAGGAAACCCGGCTTTCGTACCCCCATTGCCCAGGAAATAGCCTTGACAGTAATCTCGCGAGCTTTATTCTTATTTTCGGTGTGGACAATTTCGCAATAATCGTGGTCATCGCCCGAAAATACTTGGCCTACATTTCCAATGGCGTTGATCACTTTGACAGAATCATCTTCACTAAGGACGTTTTGATATTGGTAGCCCCTAGAAATAGAAAGTGCGTTTCTATGATCTGGGATAACTGGGGTTGTCTGGCCCTTTGGCGGAGTGGCTGGTGGCCAGTGTTCTCTTTGAGGTCCACAAGGTGTTCCTGGGTCTCGATAGAGAGGTACGTGTGTGAGCAGAATTGTTGGGAATTCGGGTGTATCTGGTCCTGGGTCCGTCGTTGGCAATTTTGTAAAATCGACACTGTTCAAATCTTCTGCGGCGTGTTTTTGAAGCAGCACTCTTTCATGGCCGGCCTGACGACTCAATTCATCCGCAACAGCTTTCCTCTTAGCGATCTTTACATTGGACAGAAATTCATCCACTGGTTTAGTGATAGCCGCTGTATCGTGTTCTGACCCCCCAGCACTCAATGATACTGCATCTATTGAAACAAAAGTGTGGTTCGCAATAACATCCACTCTATTTCCTTGTCCAAAAAAAGCCTCGAATCGGTCTCGTATAGGGACTTTGATATTCTCTCCAAATCCAAGATCGTGGTTTCCGGGCAAACTTGAAATAATTCTTCTTCCTCGCTGACCAGGTCCAGCTTGTTCCCCGCCCAAATTCCAATATTTGTAAAATATTCTTCCAAATCGATCGTATTCGCGAAGCCAGAAATCTTCACCGTATCTCTTGCCCCAGGTCTCAGCATATTTTTGCTCTCCTGAAGGTCTTTGCCCATTCGCCCAGGAAGGATCAGGAGTATTTCCATGTGCGGTTTTCCATTCTCTCCCTCCATCAAACAGATCCCCTAGGAAGAAAATAGTGTCTGGATGTAGCATCTTTTGCAAGGATATGTAACTGCGCTTAATGTAATTATCTGTATGTAGCATCGTCCACTTGTCCAACGGCCAAGGTCTCCCCGGGTAGGAATGTGGATCGATCAATTGCGGATCTGCTAGGAAAATTAAATGGTGCGGAGTGGCTTCTTTGGGCTGTATTGAGTATATAGTTAGCAGTGTTTTCAACACTTGGCAATTGCTATACTCGGGATAAAATATAATTTGTTCTTACCCATCTCTCCCAACCATCCCATTTGCACTGCTCTACTGCACTCTGGAATACCCATCTCTCGCCCCAAAGCAACATGAACAGCCAAACTGCCGCGAGCAAATGAGGGAGACTCGCCCAACTTCGGGGATTCCATTTCCACCGCCGCAAAGGCCTCGGGACACTCGAATGCTGCGTCGAAACCATACTATAAGCTTGCCGACCCCAGGTACGGTGTATTGCTAGTGAGAGGTCGGTGGGGAGGACAGAGAGTATGCGCGCGAAAAGGGTCGGGGGCTCGACGAAGTGGTCTCGTGTGGAGCGCGATGCGCTATAAGATGAGGGTGCCATTGTGTTGCCAAACTCGTGCCATTCCGACTTCACGGAACAATGGAATACAGAAAGCAAATGGAGTCGAGAGATTGGAGTAAGGTGTACAGAGTACACAGGGCGATCGCGATTGAGGGAAAAAAGGAGAGGATGCCACTACGAATGCGTGGATCGGAGGACGTAGGTATGCGGCGCGTATGACAAGGATTTAACACGTGATTGTGGCTGGGCGTGACGCGTGGCGCAAATTCAATATAAAGACCTCGAAAATGCTTGCTCGCCAGAGAGAATCCTAGTGGCCATTTTTAAAGGTCAAGGTTCTCAAAGAAGCAAAATGATGGACAATGTTCTTGTGAAAAATGGCAAAGAAAGGTTCTTGTGAAAAGCCTTCCATGCTCATGATTTTGCAGGGCAAGCGAGCCGGAAAGGAGAATGAAAGCCAGCACGCCTAAGAAGTCCAAAGAGCCTTGTTATTATGAGAAATTCATTGTTTTCCTTGCTATTACCTGGTACTTAAACTATTCTGCCAACCTTACTCTTCACCTTCGGAACTGAAATCATCACTCTCACTATCCGAACTGCCTGGATCGAAGTCATATTCCATGTTACACAGGCTCTTCTTGTCTCTTAGCCGTTGCTCAACCCGGTTCTCATATTCCCTTTCCTTGATGGTCATGTCTCTCCCCGCATCCCATTCATGCTCAGCCATTGCATATTGTCTCTTCATTCTTGCCCTTCGTGCGACCAGATGCGAATTTTCAAAAACTGTAGATGGGTCCTCCAATCTCCTCTGAAGAAGGACCTCACCAAACAACCATGTGTACACCATCTTCCAGTCGCAGGCCATGGTATGGTTTCTGGTATCAATTCTCAAGTCGGGAATCGGTGTATCGTTGTAGTAACGGGCGACTCGCACCATATGGATAGGCTTCTGGATACCGCTCAAATCCTGGCCTAACTTCTCTTCTTCGACCTTGAGTTGTTTGAGTCTTGTTGACATAGACTTGCGTTTGCGGGCAAGAAAAATATTCTCTTCGACTTTAAAAAATACTTTTTTGTTGTCGTCAATTCGGCCGAACTCGAATGATACGTCTTCGTCGTAAGAGCCACCTTCCGGTGTATGTCTATGATAAACTATCCCACCAGAAGGAGGTTTGGGATCACGCGCTATCAGGGTTTGTTTTACCGGTTGAAAGAAGTGCCGTCAGCATCAATATCTTGAACGGCGCAGTATAGGCAGGAGCCAGGAGGGGAATTGAAAGTTGGAATTACCGTTCCCAAACTCGAACCATGTCTCCTTAAGGTATTCCTTCTCGAACATAGCCTCGACCCGCCTTCTGAAGGATTTAGAAACATTTCGATGTCTCATCCAGAGCTCCGGGAGAATGTTCAGATCTGCGTCGATAAGCAGATTATCCAAAATCTGTGCCCAAATTTCCGCAGACAAGGTCAGGGAGTGATTGGCCGACATTGTAGCACGAGTAGGCTATTATTTATGGAATGAAGTAGGATGTTCCTCAACGTAGACCGCAGTGGTTACGAAAATGGTCTCCAATACGGTTTTTGCTCGCAGTGGGGTTATGCTTGGTACTATTCAGGAACGTAGGGATATGCTCGGTACTATTCGGGAACGTAGGGATGGGGCTTGCATTTATACTTAACCTAAGCCCAAAGACGACGCTGAGATGTCCCACAAATCACGGGCCACAGGCTAGCAGGCACTAGCAAACGCCACGCGAAGCGCGGCGCGTGATCCGTATAAGAGTCCGGAAAATGTTTGTCCCGCCACAGGGAATGATAGCAGGCGATATAACCCCTTCAAGAGACAAAATGTTCTATTGTTATGGAAAACCTTGGAAGATGTTGATTGTGGGTCACGCGTGGGCCATGGCATTCAACGGTGCTCGTTCGTGGCGCGCACGGACCACTTGTATCTTCAGAACCTCGAAAGATACTAGAAACGACTGCTCTTTTACAACATCTTCAAAATCACCGTTTCGTTTGCCGCAGTTTCTCAAAGCAATCTCTTATTTCCGCGTGGCTACCCTCTACTCTAGTCCCTGTTCATGGTTTTTACAGGGTAGGCGAGCTAGAAAAGGGATTTTGGCGCAGGAAACCAGATTGGCTCGTCTTCATGTACCTTTTCAGCGTATGAGAATCGTACCATGTGACCGATGCAACAATTCACCTGCAGCTGATATTCAGCTGCTGCCCTGCAGTCTTACGCCACCCATCTTTTGGTGAACGACACCTCATCTACGAAATTATTCTTACTTGAACTACGTTTCTCCATCCAAATGGCGATGCAAACCCTAGATGGTCGCTACCTCGACGCCCGAAAGCTTGTGAAATTCTTAGACGAACTTTTGGGTGATCATAAATACAAGGTTAAGGTGCGTATCTTCAAAGAGTCTACAATTGTCGTCATTTTCTAAGCGGACTTAGTCCAAGCTGGGTCGATATTATATTGAGACTTCCAGAAAACTAACCACAGTATGTACAAAGTTGAGGCCTAGCTTGGCGTTGGGCTACTCACCAACGAAAATTAGAGCGAGCTGGAGTCGATCAGTGAAGCGTGCCGTTTTACTGATGATCAAGAGGATGTGTATGTGGACAGAGAAGATTCTCCTGTACCTGAGGTGAGAATTCTCGTTTTCTAGTTCACGCGGAGGAAACGATTTATCCTACCGGTAGTTCTTCTCAGCAAGAGTTTCTTTGATCGGGAGTCTCTGGTTATCGAGAACTTTCAGCCAACTTTGGGAAAAACTTGGCTCAAACAATTTGATTCCAAGGCTACGTATACGAACCATGGATACAAATACCCCTGTCGCAAAGTCTAAGAAGGACTTGCCTGTGTCAGGCTGTGTATTGTTATGGCTGGAGGCAGTACAAACAGAAAACAGATTTTGGTCACGTACTTATCAAGCCGTAGCCCAAAACAGACACGCCCCTTGCTGGCATCCAGAAAATACAATTCCTGGACGGAAAATTTATAACACCCCGGTCTTCGGGAACGATCCTAGGGGTAATTTAGTCAACTACACTGTCGAATTTCCAGTCGAAGACTCTACACCTCATTCCGATGGCCCCAAAATCTCGCATTATTTTAATGCTGGAGGAGTTGTATCGACAGGAACAACATGCAAGGTCTACGGCGTCAAGGTCAATTTGATATGGGACGACGAGACTACAGCAATTAGCGAGAACAATCGATATACCGAAAGGGTAATAATGTTAATTTTCAATTCAATCCCCTAATATTATACTGAACATGATTCCAGATTGCAGTAAAACGACTCGCCAAGGATGTTGCAGTTACCCAAGTCCTTCGGGAATACGAAATTTTGAAAACTATCGGTAGCCATGACCACAGAAACGTAGTCCGGATTTTGAATGCTTTCTCAGACGTTGAAGACGGCTTAATATCATCTACCTTCCTCTTTCCATTGGCGATCTGTAATATGAAAGATATGTTCTTGAATGAACTGGGATCGAACACACCTCCAATGATTCTATCAATCCGACCAGCTACACCATCGCTGATCGCTCTGGGCTCAATTCGAAGGATTGAGCAGTGCGGTAGAATTCCTGCACGACAATGGCATTGTGCATCGAGACATCAAACCCTCGAATATCTTACTCTATACTGGGAATGAATCTCGAGATTTGATTGCAAAGATTACAGATTTTGGGTTGTCACTGGGCCCCAAAGACCAAATTCACTTTGAGCTCGGGACTCTAGAAGCAAAGTCTGCTTTCAAGTATGATCCCCCTGAAGTAGAGGGGTATGTCAAGTCCATAGACTCTCCTTCAGTGGATGACGTGGCTGCTACTTTCGCTCAGCTCTGGAGGGCTGATATATGGAAATTAGCAGCGGTTTTCACAGAGCTTCTGTGTCACCTGATCCAAGGGCCAAATGGTGTTCGTCAGTTCCTGGAATCCATTACAACTACCGTTGGCAGTGTCACGACTGATGAATTAAGCGATCTCCGCTACCACGATGGGGCTGTTGTCAAGCCAGAGGTTCTGGTCTGGCTGGATAGATTAGCTCAGACTGAGGTCAGAGCTAGGGAGATTGTTCCTTTGATCTCTAACATGTTTGGAGAAGCTTCACGAAGACCAAATGCTACCGAAATCACCGAGAAATTACGCCAGGTAAGTCGGAATCTTGGCACGAGATTAAATAAATCTTTAAGATTAACGAACTATAGACCAGCCTAACAATCTACGCCGATGGTTTGCATATGGTCAGGTTTATTCAACCGGACCTGGTCCCAGATATTTCCAGAATTGATGCAACAAAACACATAATCGAGAGGCTCTTTGGAACAGTAGTAGACTGGTCGCCCTTCAAACCTGCCGCTCGTCCGTGTCCATCTCACAGCACACGAATTTCATGGCATGTAAGTGTTGGCCTCTCATACATGTCATGAAAAAACCGGTATGGATTTCAGTTTAACGCAGGATTAACATATTGCATAGTGGTGCGACGAAGATCTTAGTATCGATGTTCCTTCAGAGATTGCCGATAGCTACAAACATCACTGCATGCCTCTTTCGAGTATTCCTCAGCAGACCACCAATATCTCACTACGAAATACTAATACTCGAGCGACTAACTCTCGAAATTCGAGGAGCCAACAACAAAATTCACCATCATCCCATCAAAATTATGAAAGTTCCCCAGCTAATAGTGGTTCAAATCAAAGCAACATAACCCAGAGACAAACAGTGTCAACAACCAAAGAGCGTTGGATATACTGGTGTGTCGATAGGTCTTGGTCTGAGCGCGTTGTGACTTTGGTCTGCTCACTTGGACTCGACAATCCAGTATCCGACGACTTGAATCTCTGCAATCATCTTTTAAAGACATACCAGTCCATCCGGGGGTTTCGCGGAAAGTGGCTATCTTGGAAAACATGCGTTGATGTGAAGTTCATCCAAGTAGGTTTCCAAATTCTCTGGTGATTCCAACCCCGCTTGCTCTTGAGGTCTATCAACGCCCGCTCTTCACTTCGTCTATCAATGATTATGTCACTTGTTTCAAGTTCGTTGTCTTCAAATATTTCGATAATAGATGCGCATTCTATCAACCCCCAAGAACAAGTCGTTTGGCGAAGATGGCCCGAGTCCAATAAATTTGACTAGTTTCAGCTATGCTAACTAACGAGCAATAGTTCTCTCGAGTTTTTACATCCGAGGACGAGGTAGCACGTCTCAAAGAAGGCCTCCCACCCATAAGTGAATACTAGTATACCGCGATTGGACCCGAGCTAGTACATGTCGCAATTGCAGCCAAGAAATTAATCGCTGGAATGCGCGGCAAGAAACAGACGACAAATATCACTGCAACGCTTCAGATGATCCCAAAGAAGTGCAACACACCACTATCATTTCAGGAAGGCAGCCAGGGCTGGGGGCTGCATGCTGTACATGGCTTTTCCATGAAGCGAATCCTCATCTGGATTGGCACAGTGACGGCCCTGGGAATGGTTTTTGTTATCTATTGGCTGGTATTCGTGAACAGCAAAGATTTACAGAACGCTTTTGTGCCGGCGAAATTTTTGGGATCCATGGTGGTCCTGGCCGTCGGGGTTCCACAATTGTTGGCTTCTGCTTGATGCTATGGGTCTCAGACGTACCCGAAAAGGTCCCATATTATTCTCTCCCGGAGGTGTCAGTGGAAAATGTCGAGGCAAATTGTGGAAAGTCAATTGAAAAAGTCGCGTGGCATGCAGACAAAGAGCAGACGACATAATACCAAAAATAACGCTGAACAAGGACGTGGCTTCGGACAAACAGTTTTTCCAGGACCCCTTAATATTGTTCTCGGCTAAGCGAGTCTTCAAGATCGCCATAGTTTACGCCTTCAATCTTTTCCTCCCAAAACCCAATCTTTCACAACCTCTAGAGTTCACCCGTTTCTAAATTCCATTCTCGAATGCACCTTCAATTCTTCAATTTTTCTTTCTCAGCCATCCTCCAAGATGCCCAAGATGGGGCTAATTTCTTTCCTCGACGTTTTTCTTCCCAGCACACTATCGCACGTCGCCCTTTGGATGGCTGTGATTCTGGGTTTCATTGTTGTCCAACTTCTCGCAGCGAGATATTTTACACCGCTGCGCAAAATTCCTGGACCTTTCTTAGCCAGCCTCTCGAAAATATGGGTTGTGAAGCAGCAGATGAGTTATAAACGGCCGCTAATCGACATTGCCTTGCACAAGAAGTATGGGAATATAGTGCGTGTGGGCCCCGAGGAGATTATTGTCTCCAGTCCAGAGTCGTTGAAGATGATTTACGGTATGTTCAATGGGTTATTTTTCAGAATAAGGGAAGAGGATAGGGACTTGGCTTGGATCTCACCCCCCTAATTTTCGCGAATTAAGCACTTGCGAAATACTTCCTCTACTCCACTACTTGATGCCCATAAGTCGACGGAACTCTCCTGGTGTGCTTTGAGAGTCATACTAAGATCTCTTCCATTTTAGGCGCAGGATCCGACTTCAAAAAAGACCGCTGGTACGAAGGCATCAGCGACTGTGGTTGGAGCGATCCCGACAGTCTAAACCTTCTCCCCGAGATGAACGTCGAGAAATACCGCATCCAGCGACGAGCCATCGGACCTGCTTACACCGCAGATGCAGTCAAAGACTACGATGAGAACATAAACAAAGGTTTGAGCATGGATGTCGGGATAATGAGGGGGAGAGCAGGGGAGAGTGTGGATCTGGATTATTTTTTCAATCTTTTTGCTTCTGGTGAGTTTTGCACTTGGGTTTGGGACGGAATGACACGATTGATGAGTAATAGATTGCCTAGCTATGGCATCCTTCTCGACCTGCAGTCACTTGGTAGAGAAAGGCCATGACGACGGATCACTCCACGGAATCCATCAGGCCTGGAAGTACATCCACATTATCGGATACTTTCCTCTCCTCCACCGCTTCATGACATGGCTACCTCATATGGTGGATCATCATCCCGTGGCACTAGCTCTGATCTCAAAGTTGATCGTGACTGCGCCTTGGTCTAGCAAGGGTGTTGAGGAGGATAATCCGTTTGCTGTGAGTCTACTACTGCCTAGATTTTTGTATGATTGACTGACAGAATATATAGTTTGGCATAAAACAAATTCAAGCCCGACTTCAGCCGGACAACCGCTTAATAGGAGTCTCACAACCCCACCACAAAGACGTAACAGCCAAACTCCTCCACCTCCAAAATGTGCGCCCACTCTTGGCAGACAAAGACCACTGGATAGGACACATGCTGCTTACGAATTTCGGGGCTGGCGTAGAGACAACGGCTATCACGATAGGCGCGCTCATAGTGAATGTTCTCAGTCATCCTGGCTGTCAGGAACGCATCCATAGCGAGATTGACGCTGCAAGAAAGGCGGGGATGATAGGGAAGATGGGAGATGTACCAGACAAGAGGGATATGCTTGAGAAGTTGCCGTATTTATATGCGTGTTTGAGGGAGAGTATGAGGCTGCATGGGATTTTCGGGATGCCGCTTATGAGGGATGTTCCTGAAGGTGGGAGAGAAATTGAAGGGATTTTCGTACCAGGCGGGGTAAGCATGATCACTGTGCTCAAAATGGGTTGAAGTGTTGAGTTTGGTGCTGACTAGACGAACAGACTACCATTGGAGTGAATATGTGGGTTCTAGGAAGGAACAAGGATCTTTACGGCGAAGATGCTGAAGAATGGAGGCCTGAAAGATGGTTGGAGTTCAGCGAGGAGAAGTTGAAATATCTTAGTGCGTTATTCTCTTCCCCCCCTTTTCCGCTCCAAAATTTGCTGACAACAAATCACAGAACGTTACAATATGTCTTTTGGAATGGGTGGCCATTCTTGTCCCGGGAAATGTAAGTTTATGTCATTCTCAAACTCCACTCTCCGACCCTCAAAACCTTTCACTTCTCCCACTTCATTCTCAAATGTCAACCCCTCACTAACAACTCATCCTATAGACCTAGCTCAAGCCATCTACTACAAAGCAATCCCCATGCTCTTCTCTGAATTCACATGGAGCTTTGCAAACCCCTTGGAAGAAAAGAACTTGCAATGTACTTTCCTGGTAAGATATGTTGGATTGCAGGTTCAGTGGCAAGCGAGGAACGAGCCAGCGAGGGATGAGCAAACAGGGAATCAGCAAGTGGGGAAAGTCATAGAGACACAGGAAAGTGACTTGGAAAATCACAACTAGAAAGATTGGACGAGCATGCCATCACTAGATGGGATGATCATAACTAGAAGAAAGATGAGTTAGATTATGCATATTTGTAGATTCAATGGGAAACTAGAGGCGTTTCTCTCTTGAAAAATGGATGGTTTGAGTTTAAGTGGTAAAGGTTGATGTGCAAGTGATTGGAGGGCGAGTTACCTGCTCACAACCACGCTGCCAAAATAATGTCCAAGCCAGCGACAGAGCCACTAAACACCCCTATCATAAACACAACACACACCTAGTTCTCTTTCAATACTCGAACTAAGTCTAAATTCCGCAAATCCAGATAAAAGAATTGCCGGAAACGATTTCACAGGGTAACTTGGCGAGAATAAACATCTGCCAAAAAGGGGTTGACAGGGTAAGCTCGCAGGAATAAGTGATTAACGCTTTCAGAATAGAAACTAAGTGATAAATGAGAGGCGCGCTCATTCTCTATCTCTCTATTCAAGCTATATATCAGAAAGTTAAGATGGAAAATTGAGGAAAACCCGATTTGACAGGGTAAGCTAACGAGGATAAGCAATGACCTTTTCTAGAGGCTACGCCTATTATCACCCAACAAATCAAAGACCCCCTCTATCTTTCTCTCCCTCTCCCTCTCCCTCCCCTCCCTAAATCCCCTACCAGAAAATATCACCCCCTTCCCTGGGTACCCTCACAAGTATAACCCCCTCTCCCCCCCCGCCCCAAAAAAACCTAGCATACTACCAACCGATAAACTCCCTCCCCCCTCTCATTCTCCCCCAAACTCCAAAGCAACTTCAAATCCCGAAAAATCGATACAAAATTGCGCAGGGTAACCCAACACGAATAAACCCCCCCAAAATTCGAAAAAATTATTTTATGAAATAAACTTCCGAGGATAAGTTGTTGACTATTTGGGAGGGGAAATGAATGAATGAAAGGAACTTTTATCGTTTTCTTTAAGCGTGGAAGTATGAATCCTGAGATGTGAAATTTAGGGAAGATAAATTCGCAGGGTAAGTTGGTGAGGATAAGCATTTAGGGAAATCATTTTACTGGGATGAGTTCGTAAGGATAAGCGGTCTGAGGTTTGATGACGAGACAGGAGGTTTGTTTATTATATTGTGTAGGAAGGATTAGTGTGTGATGATCTTTTATTATCCCCCCTTTGCATATTTTCACTTGGCCAAGTCATCACCAAATCAACAATGCCGCTATTAGGAAGAAGCGTCACCAATTCAAAGTCACCCAATTTCCAGATCAATCAAGTGGGATATATTGCAGGCAACTCCGCGCACTAAACGTACAAGGTAACTAAAGAACCGCCCACCCCAAAACGCCAGTACCCACTAGCATAAGTGCCACCTCAAACCCCCTTAATTTTTTGGGAATACCCATCCATCCTGGAACCCAAGCCGCCCGTCTCTATATACCCAAACATCAAGCACCATTACGCCCCCCATTGCATGACTCGTCGAAATGAATAATTACCCGTCGAAATATTTAGGGAAAGAATTTACCACCAAGTGCCCATACCACCCAAAGGAGGTCCGCGAATATCGTTTGGCTGACCTGAATTCTCCATTTGGAAATCTCGAACGAGATCATCCCATCCTTCCCAATTTACCTCGCTGTCCATTCCGTTCATATCGAGATCTAGTAATGCTCCGTCGTCCATGAGCCATGGGGTCGGCGGGTTGGTGTGTTGCATCTGCTGCTGTTGGAGCTGGTATTGGATCTGCTCGGGAGCAAGCATGCCCATTCCGACAATCTGTGGCTGGATCATGGAGATACCTTCTTGATTACTGATAACAGGGTTACTTGTAGTCGTAAGCGATGTAAGAGGTTCTTTTGTTGTTGTGTCGGTACATTGAGGCATAAGTCGATCGCGAGCGGTGCCGTCTGAATGTAAGAAGCTTGGACTGTTCAGTGCAGAGGGGACAGGACGATTGTTTGCCTCTGAAATGCCCAGGCCGACAGTCTCGCTATTTGCCACTGCATACGCCATATTCTCCTCGCGCTTCCGCCTAGCTTTGGACATTAGATTCTTCAATGGCTTCCATAGTGTGCCGCTCTTGCTCTGGATTGCCGCTGTGCCCCAGGATCCAAAAACACCATCAAGCGCACGCCATGCACGGTCAACTACTGCGCAATTCGACCTTATGGCAAGTTCACCTAGTAGATAGGCTATCGCGTGCCATTGAATATATGTTGCAAACAACCAGCCCCATTGCTTTGTACTGCTCTCCTTTTCAAGCACGTGGGAGTATTCGATGATCTCGATAGAAGACATGAACAAACGGTCTCGTGTATCTTGCGATAAAGTGCTGGGTTTGCCAGGTTGCGTAAGTGGATGGTACAGAATGAGCGACATTTTAGCTGTGATCAATCGGGCTACGGTAGCTGCGACCCAGTATAACGGTCCTGCGTCTTCACAGTACTGGAGATAAGTTTCTTCAAGATGTGCCGCTGTATCCCTAACCATCTTTTCCTTTTCTTCAAAGGTGGCTGGCGGCAGTGTGCCAATGTCACCGGGTGGAATATATGACAACTTCCGTGACAGATGGCAGATTTCATATCGGATGAGACAAAAAGTCATCTCAGAAACGCCTGGTCGACGAGGCGGAGCTTCCGTCATATTGGTGTCCAGATCATCGTCATTGCAGGACATAGGATACTTGGTGTCGAATGTGTATTCCAGAATTGTAGGGTCCGAACCGTGATCCTCCGAAGCACGAACATCCAAGATACAAATCTGCCACCAAAGTCGTCTTCTCATTTCTGTCTCAAATGGCGGTAGGCCGAATTTATCTCCATCACGATGGATGCCCAGAGATTGTGCTATTCGAATAGCAAGTCCAGTCATGGTCCAAACGAAACGGGAATCATCGTGCCTGCGAACACATACTAGGAAAAGAACAAAAGCTTGAAGCGTCACAATCTCGCTTGTATTTAGTAGGCTAGCTCTGGCTAGAGCTTGCTCTACACCGAAACGATACTGCCTCAGAAGAAGTGCTTTTGAAACGCCAAAGTTGGTCTGCACTTCTTCGGCATTCATGGACGTTATAGTGGAGAAGTAGATGGCAAACATCAGAGCTTCAGTGCTCTTGCTTAGGCTTTCGGCATTGCCTTGGGCCTGCTTTAGCATTTTGCTGACCGTGGGCGCATGAAATAGCTTGACCAAGGGATGGACATTGTCTAAAAAGGTCTGCCAGTAGAACGGGAACTGAGACGGCAATGGATGAAGGCTCTTCAAATCGACCTCCGTGCTGCTATATCCCAAAATAAAACACTGATGGCTATTATCAGTCATCACGTCTGTAGGTAGAACGGGCGCATCTGATCCAGAATCCAATTCTTGGTCGTCCAGCATTTCTCTGATTTCATTGACCTCATCCGTAATTTGGCTCCAGAGCGGGTGCGAGACATATCGACTTTTCCCTTCCTCGATTACCAGCCGGCCCAGGTCGCCTGTCGACTGCTCCTTGACGCTGTAGGAAGTCTTGGGAGGCCCATTTCCAATTTTCAAGACCCTTGCCACCCAATCCTTCTTTGTGCCAGGGCTTCCAGAGCCTTCATCGCCAGTTTTGACTTTATTCGATTTGGGCCCGAAATCGGTCGTCTTTGAATCGCTTTCTTGGTGTGGAGACGAGAAATCGCTCGAGGGAGAATGCTTTGCTGCTTCGCCCTCGACCTGGCCACTAAGTTCCTCTACCACGCCCTCCAGTCTTCGCAATCTTTTCAATAGCTCTGCCTCTCGTTCGCTGGTTCCTTTTCCACCTACACGGGGTCGACGTGGCGCTCGGCCGGGAGCCGGGAAGACGCACTGCGATCCAGCCTTGGTGCAGTTCGCGCATGGCGATTGCTTGTCGCATTTTACTTTTCTATGCGACAACACCTTGGTAAGCAGCTGCACACTTGATCTTCAACAATTGCATACGCACCTTTTGCGACAGGTGACACAGGATCGCGCTGTAAGAGCATGGGGAGCCGCATGCGACGCTTTCCTCTGGTCAGGGCTTGGGATGTGGTGATTCTGCGGGTGATCCGTGGCTGGTGACGCTTCTGTTTTCGACATTGGCGATGATTCTGCGGATTCTGCGGAGTGTGGTTGGGCAAACATGATTTTACAGCCGCCGTCGCTTCTTCATCGAAGAGGTCGATCAAGCAAAGAAATTGGTGCCGGAGTATAGGGCAGCAGTGGGTCGGGAAGTTGTAGGTATTTGTGTTGGTTATCGGATTATCGGAGGGGCACCTGCAGAGAGAGCTGAGGGCGCATCGAAGAGAATGCCTTGGATGACGCTTTTACCTAGCATCTTTCAGCAGCGAGCATGACTAAGTAATTCCGAAGGACCTGCAACGGATTGCCCAGAAACGAAACTGACAAAGGAACCGATATCAGATATTGGGCTTATAAATCGACGAAATGTGGTAGCACGACATTCACTCAAGTTGTAGGCACATTGTATCCAAGTACCTACTTACCTATAAGTAGCCATAGTCAAGTATGGCCCGTATCTACAAATAAGAAAACAACGTAGAAGTCTAAGGGACCCTTCCACTTCAACGCCTTTGGTATGAAGTTTCTCGCAAAAAGATCCACAAGTTAGACTAGCGCCAGTAAGCGTTGAGATAGCTCTATTATTATAGGATTTTAATATAGGGCGAACTATTGATCCATGACTATGATAACAAGCCGTACCAGACCACAATATTAAAATGGAACGACATCGTTCGCAACCTTCCAAATTTCTCTTAAACAATTTCTACAACACAGTGCAACAATCATTTTTGCAATTCAACGTCGACTTGATTGCCCACCGATTTGGAAAGGCTTGTACTCGATATGCCGATTGCCCGCGACTAAAGGCTCCCAATTGAGTTTTTCAAAATTGGCGTACCGGGATCACTGCTTCAAGATGTACCCACCATGAGGGGTCTCAACCTCATGCGCCCATCTTTTTCATTCTCCCATTGGAATCAAAAAAATGTCTTGTCATGAGACTGCGAAGTTTCGGCTGTTGTTCTGGGATATCTGGAAAAGTCTATTGGTGTCGTCTACCCCATCTCGGGTGAGGAACCTCTATGTGGTTTTTGTGCAAGATATCGTGGATTGGTATATGGAAGTGATGGTCGGGGCAGATGTAGTCGGAGACGGGAGACTGTGCCGTTGGAAGACGTTTTACGATCTATACGATCTAAACGGCCTACGGCTTGCCTTTGCAGAAGACTTGTCGTGGCAGTACAGTACACTCCGTGTCTTTCCAGAAAAGGGGACTGAGGTGAGATCGGGCTCTTGTCAGCTTTCGACGCCACCAACCTTAGTCGGAGTGATATGACGCCAAAGCCTTGTGTATCGCTGCGCTCGAAAGTTCATACCGAGTATGTACTGATGTGCTAATTATAAAAATCGAAGTGCAGATCACTTCAATAGATGGAAAGGCTGAAGGGATGAGGAACAGAGTGGTAAGCGAGTAGAGTGCAGAGAGTAATAAGCCTCAGAATCTATCTTTATTCCCCCCAAACCCCCTTAGCTCGCTGCGATCGAGAAGAGAGTGAGTATATGACAATGAAGAGATGCTTGTAGTGAAGATAAAACAAAGTGAAGATATTGGAGCTCAGCGAAGACAGTCTCCACGGCAGTGGCCTCCGGAGGACCAGCGGAGCGTCAAGGCATTATCTGTGAGGGTGGTATTCCGAAGCTTTGCAGCGCGCTGCGCTCGAGAGTCGAGATATAGCTGCTGTGCAATGGGGTACTTCTAATAATATCGATGAAATGAGAGCAATAGAGCCCTACGAAAATGGGTATTCTATCCGGCAGCAGCTTCTGGAGGACCGCCGTTTTTTATCTCCTTGTGCTAGGCCATCAGAGAGAATTGCAATTGAATGGAAAACTTCTCCCGTTTTCAGAGCCTCTTTCATTTGGGACCCTAATGTGCCAGACCTTTAAGAGAGAATACCGGTACGGAGTAGATGGTGCTGAGTGCAAAGATTTCAACACCGGATTTTGCGATGGGAAGCGGGGCCGGGGTTTAGACCGCTATCGGATTTAACAATGTGGTCCGTGCCATCGAGCAGAAAGAAAGCTCTCGAATGGCCGAGCCGCCTCCGCCTTCAGGTTAACTACGAGACGTCATCTTGACTGTCACCCACCTGCACCTACACATATTTTGTAAACGTCAACACCACCGTGATCAGAACTCACGATAATTATCTCAAAATGGCATTTACTCTGCGACAACCATTGCGCCTTGGCTCGTCCCTTGCGGTAGCATCAAAATCTGCCCTTCCGTCCGCCCCAGTTCGATCATTTCATAGCAGCAAACCTGCCAGCAGCTTCTTCACATCGCGGACCGCCACACCTGTAAACACCTTAACGAAAGCACGAAATGCATTTCGCCAGCAATCGAGAGGATACCAGCAGTCCACCATCTCACCGGCTGTGTCTAGCGCAACCCTCATGCAAAAACTCGCCGTGGGAGGTGCTATGGTCGGAGGAACACTGCTTGCAACGAATCTTGTTTTCAATCGGGAAACCCGGGAAGATGGAGGCATGCCACCTTACGAGAGAGCCTATCTCAACGATACCTTCATGCATACCGGCTTGGGAATTGGTATCATCGGTCTCTCCGCAAGAGCCATGTTCCAATCTGGATTCATGTTCCGAATGATGGTATGTTAATGAAAACATCTCTTCTACGACCCCTTGCTAATATGTTTATAGGCGACCAATCCATGGATTGTTATGGGAGGAGGATTGGCACTTAGCATTGGTACGATGATGGGAACGCGGGCAGTTGCCCCAGACAAGTGAGTTATCCCATTCTAAATATCAACTTCATAAGCAACATGATTTACTAACATCTCGATAGCTACATTCCAAAGTATGCTCTTTGGTCAGCATTCAACGTTACTCAGGGTGCTCTTCTAGCTCCTCTCCTTTTCATGGCTCCACCAGCTATCATCGCACGTGCCGGACTTTACACTATGGCCATGATGGGATCTATTTCCTTTGTCGGAGCTACAGCTAAACAAGAGAAATACCTTTACATCGGTGGACCTCTTCTCGCTGGCGTTGCCCTTGTTGCCGTATCTGGACTTGCACCTCTCGTCCTACCAGTCACTGCTGTACGAACACTTGCTTTCACTGAGAATGTATGGCTCTGGGGTGGATTGGCAGTCTTCGGCGGTTTCACTCTTTACGATGTCCAGAAAATCCTCGCACATGCTCGTATGGCAGAGCGGGGACTGATCGCCAAGGATCCTGTCAATGAGAGTATCAGTTTGGAGTTGGATTTCCTCAACATCTTCATCCGGATGGTCCAAATCTTGATGATGCAACAAAACCGCAGGAAGTAGAAGGCTCGGTTGACAGAATCAAATGTGTTTTTATTGCTATTCAAGGGGCGTTAGGAGTGTAGGGGTGGGTTATTTTTCTTGACAACGTGGATAGTCTCCGCTCTTTGTGTGTATAATTAAAACGAACAGGAACAAGCGAAAAAACACAGGAAAAAGACAAATAGCAGATTCAGAGAATTGATATTCTTTCAAACTTCATTTTGGTGCCTACATTTTCGTTGCATAGTCCTATTTTATCTGAGGGTTAGTTGCTCTAGTGATTCAAGCACTTTTGTCAAACAGTATTGAGGCCATGATTAGCATTGGGCTGAAAGTGCAAGAGATTCTCTGTACGCGTCAAGTTATCTTTGCGTATTGTTTGCTCTTCTTCTTTCCTTTCCTTCGCCAAATTGCCATTCTAGATTCCTCTTACTGTATATTCTACTCAAAGCTGCTATCATATTTACAAGTGCTTACTTCGCTTGCTTTGCGAAAATGAGGAAGGACTTGGAAAGGGGGTTTGTCGCTTAATTGCTCTGGCGGCTTTTAGCGCCTCCTCTATTGTCCTGGTTCTTGAAGGCTGTATTGTGGGTGTGGTCGTTATTTCTTCGATTGTGTGATTGAGGATTGACCCTGTAGTCTCCAAAAGTCTTCAACCTTGCTATCAAGATTTTGAATACAGGCCACTCGACACTTTAGTGGCCAGGCCAACAGTCTTGCAAGTAACTCTATTCTATCGACTCGTTAGCGATGAACTGTTACAATATGGCTTTGATTTTGGATTCTCCGGTACTTAAGACTGCGAAAAAGAATCATAGAAAGATAACCAGATGCATAATCATTTTACAGCTAAGCAGCAGGGAGACAGTTCTCTTGCGAGTGATGATATTGGAAAGCCTTCTCAATGCCTACCTATTCCTTACGAAACTCCCACGACGTAAGGAAACCAAAACGAGCATTTCCATGTCGTGGGGTTGAAAAACGTTGCTCGTGTCAGGAATATCAAGGTTCGAGGGAAGTTCAGGACGATAGAATCAACGCTCAGCTGGGAAACGCAACCTAGGCTTGATCAACACTGGGCACGCATTCTTCCCTTCCAAATCACGCCTCTAAAGCACATATTCGCAAACCTACAAATCCTGACTTTGCAAATGGTGCCTAATTCGGTTCCTTTTGATAAATGGGATGACAACCCCAACCAACCTCGACAAAAGTATGGAGGAAAGACCTGAAGAAATTCCATGATCTTGTAGAAGTGCTTGCCCCAATTACAGGATCTCAAACTTCGAGTCTCAGATCCGTTTACTGGTAAACTTATAGATCCTGCGAGACAGTGGGGAAGCGCAGGGGAATTTGAGAAAGCGTGGGAAAGAATTGCAAGCTAATCTAACGGCGAATATGGATGTCCTCAATTTTCAAGAGTTTGTCGGCGTGGCTAATGCTGTACGCAACGGTGAACCTTGGAGTGATTTACAGAAACTGAAAGAATGGGTGAATCAAGGTGATGTGGACTGCACTGGGAGGAGCGACGGGATCAAATGGATAGAGCGGATTGACGAGGTGACGGCGACACGAGTGGACGTATTGTAGTAGTAGCCGGCCCTTTTTAGAAACTTCCAATGAATGCCTTTCTTTTTAGCTAGCTAATTTATCCATCAAAAAGAAATTGCGTATTGAACTTGAAATCCCACATCGCCACAATTTGCATCTCTAGAGTAAGCAACTTCAATCGCAGCACAAGCGTCACTTCCCACTACCCCATAAACAAGATCCAAAGCATAAACCCCTCTCCAAACACCAAAAGAAAATCTAAAGTTCCCACTCCACAGAGTGAACAACCCAATCCATCCTCAATGGAACCCCTCCCCCCTTCCCCCCTCCCCCCTTCCCC
>QYAP01000293.1:0-47410 GCA_003988905.1 Hymenotorrendiella dingleyae
CACCCCCCCCCCCCCCCTTTCTCCCATCTTCCCCTTCCACCTTCCCCTTTCCCTCCCAACAAAACAAAAAAAAAACTAAACATACCTTCACCCCTCCTATCAAACCCCAACTCCAACCCCATCCGCCCTCCCCAAACCCCTCCTCCCACCCCTCCCACCCCTCCCACCCCCTTCCTCACACTTATAAGCAAAACTAACCCCCAGCTCCCCCCCATGATTACAAGTCTCCAGAAAAAAGCAAACATCCCCTCCCTCCCCCACCTTCCCTACTTCCACTTCCTCTCCCCCTTCCTTCCCCCTTCCCTTCCCCTCTCCCTTCCCTCCTTCCCATCCATCATGACTCGTAAAGGCCTCCCAAATAATTTTGCAAATGGGACAACCCTTGATCGCCGACTCAAGAAGATTTGTAGTGCTTATGTGATGTGGTTTAGTCTGATACTTACCTACGGGTAGGGTAGCCATGATGGCGATGATATCGGCGCAGAGGGGGCATAATTTCCCATTATCCGTCTTCACATTAGGACTCGTGCGCGAGATTTCACTTGAGGGCGTTGAGGAAGCCATGACAATGTCCGCTCGAGTACCGTTAAGTCTCTTCCAGTCTCAAGATGAAGTGGCAGAAAGAAAATTTCCCGAGAAGTTTACTCTAGCATAGATAGATATGTACGTGATTTCTGGTTTCTACGATGGGAGATGCGGTATGAACCAATAAAGCAGCTTCAATAAGCGGGACCTTGCATACCTACCTGCACCCCAGATCGCACCTTTCCTTTGTTGCCTTTTTTGATATTTATTTCTTCAAGTTGAATACCTGCAAGACAAAAATCAATCATATCACAAGCCCAAATCAGCAAGCAACGGAATGAAATAGAACAGAAGAACAGCCGGCAATGCAGAAAGAAATACAAAGAAAGGTGAGTGTGGGGAAGTGCAGTCCTGGCAAGGTTATTCATGAAACCACCTAGCTGAGTACAGTACAATACAGTAGTTCCATTTGAATGAATATTTGTATTTGCCCAGGAGACGGAGAGTGGGCTAATATGAACATGACGAACCCTAGGCTCGCGATGTAAGGTTCTTGATAGTCTGTCGCCCACCTTGGACCGTGGTGAGGGGGTCATTACCATAATAGTAGAACTGCAGCAGTCGCTTGGATGAATAGGGGAACCGAGTTTGTGGAAGACAACTGCAGGTGGAAAATTGATGGGCAAGATAAACGCGAGACAAAAATAAGTCCGAAACAACGAATAAAGTGCACAGAGACGGAATGTGTTTCTTGACTTTCAATTCCATGCATTGCTCAAAGAGAGTTATCATCCTAAACAAGAGAAAGCATGTTCCCGCGTCCAAATATCAATTCACAACCTCCCACCATACCCTCCCCATATGGACGCCAATGCATTCATCTCAATCCAATCCCTCGGTATATTGTGAGCCCCTTAATTCTCCCCACCACTCTGAGCCTTCTCAATTGCTACCTTCAAAGCTTGAGGGTTGGCACCAACGATCTCGCCGACTTTGTTTCCATCTTTGAAGATGATGAATGTGGGCATGGCGCGGATCTTCAAGTCCTGGGCGAGATCAGGGACCTTGTCGACGTCGATGGTGGCGAAGTGGATGTCTTTGTATTCGCTGGCGTATCTGCGAGGGGGAGAATGTTAGTGGGAACCTTGAGGGGGAATTGGGGAGGGATTGTAGAGACGTACTTTTCGACAGTTGGCTTGATGACTTTGCAAGGACCGCACCACTCGGCAAAGGCGTCGAGGACGACGATATCGTTGCTCTTGAGGGCAGCGTTGAAGGTATCGGCCCTGTGGAGTTGTGTTAGCAGATGTTCAACTTCAGCTTCAGTGTCCATTCCACTTTGTTCTGACGCATTGCAAAAGCATTGCTATCAGAAGCCCCCACATCAATTGAAGAGCTAAGAGGATAATACATACTTTTCGTACTCGTGGACAGTCATCTTGGAATTGGTAGTGGAAAAAGGTCTAGCAAATAGCTGTCTCTGAATTGGTTTTGGTTGTTGTGCTGCAAGTCTGAAGGTAGAAGCAGTAAGCTTTGAAGATCGTTGTAAGAAAGACATTCAAAAGACAACACTAAGAGACGCGACGGGCAGCTTAAGTAGTGGGGGAGAAACGAGGCTGAGGTATTTGTGACGGGTGATGGAAGATGCTGGCCTAGTATCGGTAACGTTGATTTCTAACGCCCCAGCCGAAGACAGACGTTGATGATTACTCAGCATGATGGCATCATCGCAGCTGAGAAACGAGGGGTCAAGAACCAAGCTGGAGCTGGAGGCGTCGTGGCCGACGAGATTCCAAATGATAGAAAGCCAGACACTGCCCCAGTCACCCAGCTGCGATGGAATCCATCCTGGTGCTCCCTTTGATTTCGGCTTTCCGAGACCAGTAATAGCATCGTAGTTGTCATACGACAATGTCGTGCAGCGCTCGGTCGAGCTCGCATCTTACCCCGCCATCCAACGTCTCTCTTCACGACGGCTGCATACAGAGACAAGACCGATAAAGATGTGCGAAGTAGCTCTGCAAGGAAAAAGGAATTGCTTACAGATTGCTTGTTTGATGGCTGCTTTGTCGCAAAGCTAGATGGTGTAAAGAGAAGGTTCTTGTTGGTCGGGAAAGTTGATGTTGCGGGATTGGAAATGGAGGGGCAGCAGTCGGTTCTTTTCCTTGCGCCCTTGCGACAGCCGATCTAGATCGTTGATGCTTAGCAACCGAACCGCCTTGCAGAAGCGTAACGTCCAACATCCGTCGTCTGTCTAGGCCCGGCCCTAGCCTGACCCCCTCATTTTTCAAGCCACAATCCAAATATTCTACAACATGTATCTCTGTTCAATTTTAATTATCCTCGTGTTCAACAATCTCTCTCGTGCAACTCAAAGCCAAAAATACACGTGCTGTTCCTGCTTGGCGCGACACAACCCGAGGGTCTCCACCTTTTCAAAAGTGCTGCCTCAACGGCTGCCGTGTGACCTGAGGGAAAAGCATCTAGGCACCAAAACTCTTCATTGAGAATTTCTTCAACTTCAGATGGGCAATTTCCAGAGAGGCAAGTTCAAATTGGTATCAATTATCTATTCATCTCAATCGATCCAGGCCCAAAAAGCCCGATCGTCTGGGCTCCAAAGCCAGTAATAACTATGTTTTAAAAGAGCCGGCTCAGCCCATCTCTGTAGTTACATGAAGCCCTATAAGCCTTGGCCCAAAATTTCAAGCCCAAAATGTTCCATTCCATGGTAAGAGGATGGGAACCCATCCCAAATTACCTATTACTCCGCTGCCACAAATATTTTATATTCCAAAAGCTGGAATCGTCGCCCAAATTCATAATAAAACAGAGAAATCTATGTGCTCAGCGGGGGGAATCAATGGTTGCTGACAATATCAAGGAAATCGCGCCTCGTAAATGATATATCTCCCAAGAGATAGTGTTGTAGATGTCGTTGACTGGAAAAGTGATAGCGTGTCGGTAAAGGCGTACTTTCGAAAGGGGCGAGTTGACGACGAAGACAAAGCAATTTGCAGAAAAGATATTGAAGCGAATGCCGAAGAAAGGTGGGACGTAGCCCGAAATATCCAAAGGAGTGTGGGTTGTCGTTATGACATGAGAGTTGTAGGTCGAAGCCCGAAATATTTAAAGGAGTGTGAGTTGTCGTTGTTGACGAGAGCTGTAGGTCGAAGCCTGAAATATTCAAAGGAGTGTGGGTGTCGATATCGACTGACAGTTAAGGAAATAAAATGTAAAGTAATGTCGTGCTTGTCTTCGTCGTCTTGTATTCGTTGTCGTTTCGTCCGTGCGCTGATTCCTCCATACCATCTCTTTACTCAGAACTCATCCTTGGAGCGTCACCGGATCCCCTAGGCTTCAAGTCCAGGACCCGTGCGCTTCCACCACTAATGCGTCTTGCATGACCTCGATAATCGACACTGGTAGCTCGTTGCAACGTTGGCTCGCTCTCTTCAAGAATGTCTTGATTGAGACCGGAACTCTTACGTTTATGAGCAGAGTCGCCAACAGTGATTGATGAAGTATCATCGTCGAAATCTCTGAGCATGCCTTCTCTTGACTTTGCTCTTGGTTCATCATGAACGACGGTAGCTTTTCTAGTCACGGTACCCCACTTCGATTTTTGCGATACAGGACTTGGGATGTCCTCGTCATCGCTCGATGGCATGGGATTTCCCGAAGTTCGGTTGATTTTGTACTCTTCCTCTGGTCCAGGAGTCAATCGTGAGAAATACTCATCTTCTGCAAGGCCAAGCTCTTCAGCACTCTCAGAGTACTCGCGGTATCTTCTTTGTAGATTGGTAGCGCTATCGTGGAAAGGGTGGATAGTCGCAAATTGCATTGAACCTCTTTTCGAACCACCTTTACGCCCAGAAAGCCATGAGCCCTCCGAGTCAATTGACGCAAGAGATTGTGAAAGAACTGCCGTAGGTTCTGGAGATGGTGCTTCTGTCGAGCGGTGCCCGGAAGTTGGCGTCTCGTTTTGTAGAGGCATGGCATCTAGTGAGCGGAAACCACTAGTTGGAGTATCATATCGAACACGAGAGTCTTCGGGTGCTGCCAATAATGTGGATTTCTTTTCTGGGTAATCCGTTCGAATTGGAGGAACATCGTCAAGCTCAGGAGATTGTACTCTTGAAGCAGGTGGTGACAATGGAAGTTCGGGAAGATCCTCTCTAAACTTCGACATGGTTCTTTTTGGAATATTAGATGCTGATCTCTGAGTATATGGTGCCTGCTGCTGCGAGATGAAGGTAACATTTGGCATGGAATCTCGGGATGTATTTGAAAAGGAGGCTGGCGCCGAATCACGCTTAGCCTGCTTGCCGGTCTTTGACCTCCTGAAGAATGATTTCCAAGATTGTGGTGCGCGAGAAGCTCGCACGCTGCTTTCCGAACTTTGCCGGGAAGACTCTGCCTTTGGCGGCGCAACGGCTGTAGCCGCTGGCACTTCTGTGTCTACATCCATATGGGACATACGGGAAGGCGAGTGGGATGCTTTAGCCTTGCCAACCGTTGCTACGCGTGCAACACTGACCATCGGCTCGGACCGTTCAGTCGCAGGAGTTAGTACATCCGTACCCAGACTGTCGGTACGATGGAAGGTTTCCAAAGGATTTGTACCCGGTGGCCTTGGGTCTTTTCGAGGTGCTGTCGAGCGCTTGGCTCGGCCGCTGTCAGATTCTGACGATGACTTTCGTTTACTCGACGAGACAACTGCGGAGGTTCCAATTCCCAAGCCAACCACATCTCTTCCGAGAACTCCCCTCTCCATGTTATCTGGAGGTGGTGTCCCATCTCGCGCAGCCTTTGCTTCCTCTTCCTTTTGTTTCTGCTGCCTCCTCGCCAGCCTTCGTTCCATCTTGATCTGTTCCGCGATCTTTTTCTTTTCTCTCCTCTTCTCGTCCCGCTCCATCAATTCTCGTAGCTCTCCAGCCGTCAAGTCGTCCGCCAACTCATGAATTCTCTTATTAGCCTTTAAAACTTCCTGATTTAGTGTAACACGATCCGAAACTCGTCTCTTTGAATCAGATCTATCTGACCCAAACCCACTAGCTCCGGGGACGTAGCGAGGGTTTCCGGCATACTTGATCGTGGGCCGTGGTGCCAGTACGTCCAGGGGAGACAGTTTGTAGGCGAGACGTTCTGATCCTGAAGACAGGGAGGACCGCATCGATTCTGGTGTAGGAAGTGAGATGTCCGACGATTGACCCAGTCCGGCGCGCATCCTCTTGCTCTCTTTCTTGACTAGTTTCCCTGAAGAATTGGGTTCTGCTGCCGGCCGATGAGGTACGAAGGCCGCCGACATGGCCTTGACCTCTCGTTCTCGATTATGTTGCTCCTTTCGCCTCTTGCTGGATTTCCGGTATGCCAGTTCCTGGCCGCTTCTCTTGTGTAATGTCGGCATCCTCTCCCAGTCTTGTGATGATGGCGACGTATGATCTGGATTATATGTATGCCGTCTACCCGCTTGCGGCCTGCCTCCTTGGTCTTTTAAATCTTCTAGTCGAGGAATGGGAGGAGGTCGATTGGCATCTCGAGCAACCCTTAAGGAATCCTCGCGTCCCGGTGAAAAGCTGTAGGTCCGACGAGGTTGTCGGTCGGGATTCCGCTTCAACTTCTTTGAATCTCGGGATGACCTTCGCTTTTTATCTCTTCGACTTCGTCTCCTTTCCGGTCCTGATGAAGTGATTTCAGATCCATCATGCCGGTCCGGTGTAGTCCCTGCATCATGCATATCAACCTCGACGGAACGTGGTATATCTGCCCCACCGCGAGTAGCTCTCCCGCTACTCTTTCTTCGAAAAGGCCAAAAGACCATGATTCCATTCGCGCGCTCTGCGGGCATGCGTCTACGCCGCCGCTAAGCAAAAAATCGATGACCGAGATGGAATTGATGGAATTGAAAGCCAATTGTCGTGCTACTGCGTACACGCGTTGAATATCGCCATTTAGTGATATCGCAAAGGTGAGGAGGGGCTCCAAGAAAAATTGTAAGCAGTGACGAGGGCAGCCTGGTCGCGGAAGATGTCTGTGAATGCTCTCGGGACGAAGTGGGTTGTCGTTTGCGCTCGCATGACTTTGCCGGGGTCGTGCGCAGAGTGCAATTCGATAAGCGAAAACAATTTTGGGGTTGGGGAGCGAAGGACTATTGATAGATATTCTCCTAGGAACGGAGGGGGAACGTGTGGTTGTTGGTGGTGAGAATGGATGAGAAAGGAGAGGCGAAAAGGGTTGGGCGGAGCGCAAAAAAGGGAGAGAGAGAAAGAGACGAAGGAGCGACTCAGGTCGAGTGCCGGTACTGGGTCTGGTTGGTACCCTCGTCGTGTTCGGGTGGTCAGGATCACCTGCAAGGGAATCACGGGGGGCGAAAGGGAGGGGAGGGAGGGGAGGGAGGGGAGGGAGGCGAGAGTTCTATTTTAGAAAGGCTTTTACCAGTTACTAATTATTACCAGGTACCTGAAAGAGAGATAAACGGCCGACTTGGAACCCCGTCTGGGCTTTGGCCGTTGAACATTCAATCGGCCTTGGGTGAATCAACCTTTAATCGCAATTGAACTTATTATTCAACTCCCGACTCCCGACCCCCAACGTCCTTGGCCCCTTTGATTGAGAGGAATGCTACTCGATACGCATTTCTGTGAATCCTGACCTTCTCTCAATCTAGGCCTCGAATTGGCGGCCGCATTGCTGGTCGCTCTGTTGTACTTCATCGTACACGCTGATGCTAAAAGGGGCCAGACCAAATTATAAAGTTATGCGCCGGTCAAGCCCCCTTTTCCACGATACTCTGAGCTTAATCAAATCTTCCTAGGCGGCGTCACCACGGAAAATGGAGTTGATATGCGTCGTTGGGCGCCAAATTGATTTTGATGCTGGCGGCGGGTTCAAACGTCGACGGCATCGGGAGGCAAGCTGGAAATGGGCGTATTTTTTGGTGCCAAAAATTGGCTCTGACAGGCAGATTTATCCACCTGTCAAGGCTTGGAAACAGTGGCAGCTCCCTTCAAGCCACACGGATCACCCCCAAATCCGAGTGTCCTCGCGAGGCTCGCGGCATCCAGGATGTGAGCAACCTGGAGCCACCTGGAAGTCTAGGTCTTGAGCCCTGCCACAGCTCCAGCCGAGCCAGCCCCCGTGATTTTTAGCCAGATGGATCCTTGCAAAGGAACGCCACTGACACGCAGCCAAGGAAACGCCCAAGGTGAGAACAGACTCAACAGATTCCTCTGCAAATTTTGGGGATGGAGGCAATGGGAGCTGTTGGAGTCGTCGTGCTACTTTGTGTTTCCTTGAATGGACAGCCACGGACAGCCACGGACAGCCACGGACAGCTCATCTACGATGGCCCCGAACGCTCATGCGACCGGTTTTCCCTCCATTATGAATCGATGATCCCTCGAACCGCCCAGTGACAGCAAATGCCCCCATCCGAATTGCAGCCTGCCACGTAGAGCCATTGCGATGTGTACAAGAGAGGTGCATCGTCGACAAGCGACAACAGAGAAGAAGAAAGGGGCGCCTCGGGGTAGCAGAAAAGGAGAATTCATCGAATTCATCGAATTCATCTCTTACTGCGATATACCGCGAGTCCCTTGCATCACCGTCCGTATTCCATGCCTCTCCCCTCGATTCCTCTTAACTTTGATACTTTGGTGAATTGCCTTCGTCCGATGTTTCCTCCCCGCATTGACGGTGCGGTGCCGAGAAGCTTTCGTCCCCACGCTGCAGGATGATTATTTGTGCGCCAATTCGCTGGGCCAGCCATTCAAGACGTCACATCTACCGGTAGGTATTCCACGATCGCCAACAAGAACTCACCGGAGTATTTGCAGCGACAATCGCAACTCTACACCAGTCATG
Source organism: Hymenotorrendiella dingleyae (assembly GCA_003988905.1). Taxonomy (NCBI): domain Eukaryota; kingdom Fungi; phylum Ascomycota; class Leotiomycetes; order Helotiales; family Helotiaceae; genus Hymenotorrendiella; species Hymenotorrendiella dingleyae. The sequence continues at coordinate 8,392 of QYAP01000293.1, forward strand.
ATGGAGGTCATGATGCCTCCGATGGCCCCAAGGCTTGCCCTTCGTGGTGGTGGTGGCGGCGGCGGCTTGCTGAAAAATACGATAAACCTCCGTCAACCTCCTTTCTTGGAGCACAGCCAATTATATTCAGCTAACTCGAGGGAAAAATACCGTCACACCAAGTGCGTGCGAGTGAACTAGACCTAGAGTGAACGATGCGCTCATTCGGCTCGGCGGATGGAAGCAATACGCTTAGTGTTTGGGGGTTTACATTTTTATCATTCATGGGCTACTCATCGTGAGGAGTTGCGACGGAGTGCAAGCGTGTGGCCCAAGAGCTTCAAGAAGCAAGTTCTGACTGCTGTGCCGATCTCTCCTTTTTCAGCTTAATCACCCGAGCCTTTTGGATGCCTACTACAACTAACCATACAATGCCTACTCTTGAATGACTTTCGACTTGGGAATAACCTTGAAAATGCTTCATTCCAAAGTTTGGTATCTGGTCGATCGAGATATATCTTCAAGCGGCCCTTTCCGCCGGGATCTCCAACGACGATGCTCCTATGCAGCACCAAGCCGGGCTACCGAACTCACTTCTTCCATTGAGCGGGTTCGAAGTTCATTTTCGAAGAAAAGAAAATTCCGGAAACACATAATCCTCGTTCTATAGCAGCTAAGCACATATGATCACGATAAGCACATCCCGACAGCGTTACATCCAACACCGAAAACCGACAAAAAGGAAACAGAGCCGATGCAGGTGTCGATCATAGCCCCAATAATAAACAGGATCTCCAGGTTCAGCTCCAGCAAAGAAATGTGCGAGTTAAGAGCGAATTGGCTATGTGTTCTTCTCGTTCGAAGAGAATATTAGATAGGTGAACTACCATTTCTCACTGCAAGTGTTCTGTACCGTACAATTTTGCGATATTTCATCTTCAAAGCAAGAAAAGTTGGCTATTTCCGGTCTTGAGCAAGCGAATTCAAGTGACTTCCGCTCCCTCATACATGCGACTTGCAATTCAAAAACGTTCTTCTATCTTTTATCGCGTTCATCAATTGTTCTTTGCTTTACTCTACCAATTTCATTTTCATTCTCACTACACAAGCTCACCATCGTCTAAGCTGATTTATACGAAGTCATAATTTCCACATTCTTGTACCACGTCGGGTAACACAAGCTGTTTGGATTTAATTTCCTAAAATCGCATCGCACAGAGTACTCGCGAATTTCTGAATTCGTAGATAGGTGGTTTTGTTTGTAGTACAGTACTGCATCGAGCGGGCGTTATGCTCCTGCGTATCAATTGATGGTATATCTTTTGATACTTATTATTAATTACTTATCTTTCCACGAAAATGCGCATGAGTTTCCCTTCCCTTGAGGACTACGGCACATACACACACCCCTCAATTCCCACGTTCCGCGCCGCCCTCTCACTCTATCGTCAAAAGGCACAAATCCGCGCCTCGCCAGAACTTCACTACTGCATGTACTTCGTGCCTCGATAAGGGTCAAGTAGCTGGTAGTTATCCTCAATGAAGGGTCTTGTAGCTTGTAATATAGCGTTCTATTATGATTCGTGCCTGGTACTTGCATGCTTGGTTTGGTTGGGTTTATGGCGTGATGCTTACTTGGAGATACGAGGGACCCTTTTGTGTTTCGGATTATGTACGTCAGACGGGCTTACCCGGAGACGGTACGGTACTTAGTTGTAGAATTTTTTTTGGATGGGGGGGGTTTTTGGTGTTGAGAGGGTTGTGAGTTATGATCTGTATGAGTTACTGTAGGAGAAAAGTCAGTAACTACATCTTCTCTTTCCTACACCTTTTCCCCTCTCCCTTTCACTCCTCTCATCTCCAGCTTCTCCTTACCTATATATAGGACCTTGCCATTATACTTCACGATCCTGCACCGGCGACGTCCAAGTCTCGAGGCTGATCATGTGGGAAGTATGGTTTATACCAGCGAAGAGCTTTTCTATCTTTTGATTTTTGGGGGGGGGAGTGGGGGATATGTATAGGGAAAGTACAATGTTTCCAGGTGAATTCGCTGAGTGCATAAGAAAAAATAAACACGATGAAGAAATTGTTGTTTCAGTGGAGAGATTGACTTCCAGAAGAAGATGATATCGATATTGGCACATGCGGATGTTATCGTTCAGTGCGAATCTCCTTGGAGTGCAAAAAGTAGATTTGTCCGCAAGTCGGATAAGGGTCTTCGAAGATAGGGGGGTTGTTGTCGAAATCAAGTTTACTCCCATCTCCATTTCCTCCATCTACTACCACTCCGCCTTCCCCATCCATGTCCAGCTTCCAAAACTCTCCTCCGCCTCTCGTTTTATCTATCAGCAAAACCCTATTATACCGAGATTTTTTGCGTACGCATTCCCTGTGTTGGTTTGAAATGTAACAGGTTGGGGTTCCTGGGTTGTGTATTGAGGGGATTTGTGTGGGTGGGGTTGGTTTTATTTTAATGTTGGAGGAAGGGGGGTGGATGGGGGAGGGGATGGGGGGTGTGGGTTTTGGCGGGAGAAAAAGGAAGAGAGACATAGACATAATTCAATAATCACCTCATCGTAAAGAAATTTCGGAGTACCTACTAGGGGGAAAGCTATATTCAAACCTACAATCTCACTAATTCATAATTAACATCCAAAGAATTCGCGGTCTGCAAAGAGCGTGTTAATGGAGCATCGGCGCCTAGACAATTATTAATTATCAATGTTACTTACCGGGCCATTTGGCAGCGATAGCGATGTGATTTGGCATCCAGCCCCCTTTTTGGAAAGGTAGGTTGAGGAATAGCGGGGGAGCTTAAGTTTGTTGCCGAAATTTATTTTACTGTCAAGGCTAATTGAACAGGAGTGTTTGACCATAATCCTAGGAATGTTGAATCAGAAACATTTTTCAATGAGTCAAGTGTAGTCCCTTTCATTGGGTTTTGACATAGAGATCTGAACAAGGCCCAACAGATCTGTTGCAAACTGTTGGTATCACAAGGGTGAGTACTCATATAGTATAGGGTTGTAGTAATGCAGTATATTATTGATATCTAAGAGGGAGGAAGAGGATGGAAGGAAGAGAGGGTAGTTATGCTACCCCCTCCATGGAATGCACGCTAGGCGTACCGACACAAACAATCGAGCTCTTGGATTGGCCCATACTACTTTCTTGGAATTTCCTTCTCCAAGTACATATCAAAACTTCCAATCCGGGTGTTCTCTACCAATGCGTTGATCATACAGTACTGTCAAACCCAGAAAATCAAAATCAAATCACCATTATCTAACTGGAAACCTAATCCGGTAGGTTATTACAGTAACACTTCCTTCCCTGTGACTAGGTGATTTATTGAACAAGAGCACAAATTGAGTGCAAAATTCTTACGGGACGAGAAGAACTCCCACAATTTCAGATCTATTGCCAGTTCTTTCCTTCATCAACCTAGACTAGATTCACGACTCTTGTCGTGAGCTCTTACGGCTTCATGATATTGAGGATCTTTTTATGCAGGACATAGGATAAGAGATATTTCTGTATTAGGTTTTCTAGAAGAAGGGTACCGGGGATTTGTGTTGTGTTGTTGCCGAAATGGAAGGCACTGTCAATTTGGCTCACTCATACGCAAAATCCAAGCCAAGTCTAAAAAATATTGTCTGACTACGAACCTATTATTACTTACGGGGCTAGCAGCGGATGAAAAAGCCAATGTTGCAGCCAGTAATATTGATGCAATGCTCAACAGCTCAAGGGGAGAGCTGGAATTGTCAGCAAGACCTTGTGCGTCCAAGAGGATTTCTGATTTGACTGAAGCTATATTTTTATTTCTGCCTACCTTATAGAATTGAAGTTACAGTGTTATCATCTCTGACGTAACTATCTATATACTGTATCTTCATTGTGTCTCTCTTGACGTTTGGCTTTTCAGAGATTTCAGATTCGTTGCATCAAACTATCTTTCTTTCTTCGCTCCGTATACCGTACACTTGCTAATTAACAGTTTCAAACTTTCTTCTGCTTAGGTGCGAAGGGATATAGAAGAGTGTTTTGAGAACTGAATTGGGGGGGGGGGGTTGTTGAAGTGTGAAGTAAAAGAAGGTTGTGAGGGATTACTACGGAACTCCGGAGAAGCCTCTGAAAGCCTCAAAAGCCTCACTTTGCAGATCGTAATATTTCATGAATCGTACGGCGATGTACGAGCATTTGCATGTAGAAGCCTCTGAAAGCCTCAAAAGCCTCACTTTGCAGATCGTAATATTTCATGAATCATACGGCGATGTACGAGCATTTGCATATGCTTTATCGAGCATGTGAAGGAGGAAAAGGGGTTCCGATTGGGCTCTCTAAATGTATATATAGTCCCCGTTTCTCCCTACATATCTCTCAGTTCGTAGTCAATCTAGTTATCACTCTATTCCCTAACAAAGGTGTGGTCGAGGAGGAGTGGTAAACCGGTATATCCTCCCTTTGATTTTTATGAAATACCAGGGCGTCGAAATTGAAAATCAACTCAACAAATACAGAGGGCGATTAGAAGTTAATGAGAAAGTCCAGATTTATTAGTGGAGCTTTAATAATAACTCAATACTTATCCATATTGAGGCGGTATATTAAACTAGATATGACTGAAACCCCGCATCCCACCGGGCCTCCCTTCGTAGATTCGATGGAAGTCAGAAAAAAGACATTGCAAATGATTCTATAGTAGTTAAAGCTGAGGTTAGGGAAGGCAGAGTTGAAGCCAAGTCGGAGGACGAGCCTCATTCAACGGGTCTTTCAATCTGAAGAAACACTTCGGAAGTACAGTACCATGCCACAATATTATATTTATAAGAAGTATACGTTGATTTCTTGAACTAAAACGTCTTCTTTTCGAGGAAGAAATGAAATGATAAGAAAACATGCTAATATTTTACTGCCGAAACTCAACTCGTTGTCGAAAATCTCGAATTTCATGCAAGTAGGCCCAAAATTTGGAAGAAAGCATCGTGGAGGACCCGTATATTTTGTGAAAGAAAGAAAAATTGTCTCAAAAACATACCATTTAATGTATTTTCGAAGTTCAATCAATACTTGACTACAGTAACCACAGAGAGCCTGGTGCTTTCATCGAAGTGTACGGAAAGTGAAAAAAAAAGCTGCTGCTGAATTATAAATCAAGGCTGGATATGAGTCTCATTTTTTTGTTTTTTTTATTGTAAGAAATTATCAGTCGTCCTCATCGATTCCTGCCGATTATCTGCAACTCTGCTGACTCGGTGGCTCCTGATTTTGGGTGAAGAATTCGGATTATCTTCGTCACTGGCATATACATGTATTTACTGCATTTATGTTTCGCGTAATTAAATGAGTTTCTGCCAAAGTGAAACCCTGCAGCATAAAATGCTGTAACGAGAGTAACGCACGGTATACAGTAAACAAGACTCACAATGAGTCATCTGCGCTAAGTGTAACTTGTGGCTGGCTACCTCGACTTCATACGCCAAGACTCCCGATTGAGACCGGCGTGACCTCAACACCCGCTCCCTTTTAACCATGACAGCGTACGCGATCGACAAACAAATATTATAAACCAAAAGTGTTCTCGCTTCTGAGTTACTTGCGAAATAGATTCAAAATTCGAAAAGAAAATGTCAGCCCTCGACCGACTCAACATCTTCCTAACAACTTCCTCCCTCGAGGATTTCCTAATATCAGCCATTTTCGTCATATCAACCACGCTATTCGCACTATTGGGCTTTCTCCTTCTCCAGAACTGGAAAGAAATCTCCTCGAATAATGATTTCCCCACGATAAACGCGGGAAAATATCCCTTTTTCGCAAAAAAGAAAGCGCATGCTGAGTTTTTGGCGAATGCAAGGGGGTTGATTGCGGATGGGATACGAAAGGTATTTAAGTTTCTAGAGAGGCAATGGATTATGGAAACTGATAATTGGAATTAGTTCAAAGGTCCTTTTCGAATCCTAACACCGTTTGGATGGAGAATTATTCTTCCGGCGTCGTATGCGGAATGGGTGAAGACTTGCTCGGCTTTGGGACATCAGGAGCTTGTGCATCATGTGAGTTCTCGAGGGAAAAAATTGCGTTATTCTTGTTTACTAATATGGGTTTGTAGGAATATTTTGCAGGATTTCCAGGAATGGAAGGGAATGCTGTCATTACGAACCCAGATAAGATTCTGATTGATGTCGCGAAGACGAAGCTTAATCAGACAATTCGTATGTGCATACTAGCAAGTACAATATGAAGTTAGCAGCTTACGCAAAACTAGAATGTGAGATTGTACAGAAGGAGATGGAGGAGGTTTTGAAAGAGGTTTGGGGTGATGAGAAAGGTGTGTAAGCATCAGTTGATGGCTCTGAAAGGAGTTTCATATTTCCTCCAATCATACCTTCATGAAGTACCGCATTTATTGGTTTACAAGATCCTCACTTACTTCTAGCTAGAATGGGAAAGTGTCAACTGGTCCAACGACGCCATGAAATTCATCGGCCGCATATCCGCCGCCGTATTCGTCGGTCCCTCACTCTCCAGAAACCAAGACTGGCAAAACCTCACTATCACCTACACAATAAACTGTTTCCAAGGCATCCGAGCCCTAAAATCATGGCCCAGTTTCCTACGACCCATGATCCACTGGTTCTTACCAGAGATGAAAGAATGTCGACGACAAGTAAAACTCGCGCGAGAAATACTGGCCCCGATTCTCGAAGGGAGATTGAAGTCGGAAGAAGATGCTATGAGAGAGGGAAGACCGTTGCCGAAATTTGAGGATACGATTGAGTGGATGGATGAAGTTGCTAGTCGGAGACCTTATGATCCCGTGGCGGCTCAGCTTGGGTTTGCGATGGGGAGTTTGCATACTACTGTTGAGTTGCTTAAGCAGACTCTGATTGACTTGTGTGCTCATCCTGAGTTGGTTGTACCTATCCGAGAGGAAGTTGAAAGTGCAGTTTCGGAATTTGGGTGGACGACAGCGGGGGTTTATCAGATGCAGTTACTAGATAGCGTGATTAAGGAGAGTCAACGTTTGAAGCCGCAACTGCTAGGTACGTCGTATATCTCTCTCCACGTACATTTCTCTTCAGCCATCCAATACCTAATCGTTTCTCAGTAAACCTAGAACGAAAAGTCCTACGCGACGTTCCCCTTCCTAACGGCACAATCTTACGCGAAGGCACAAACATTGCCGTCGACTCCTCAATCATGTGGGACTCATCCATCTATGAAAACCCCGAGAATTACGACGGCTACCGCTTTCTCAAACTTCGACAATCTGGCAGTAAGAGCGCGGCACTCGTATCTAGCAGTCCCGAGCATTTTGCGTTTGGACTAGGCAAACCTATATGTCCAGGTCGATTCTTCGCTGCAAACGAATTAAAAATTGCTATTGCGAGGATACTGCTGCGTTATGATATAAGATTTGTGGGAGGGACGAGCGCGAAAATGGTAGAGGTGGGTTTCGAGATGATGGCTGATCCTGGGGTTAAATTGGAGGTGAGGAGGCGAGGGTAATAGATATTCAATACTCAGAGAACTTTGGTGGAGAAACCTCGATGTTAAGTTCTAATTTATATGAGAGGGTATCGGGAAAATTTGGTGAAACGGCGATAGCATAATAGTAAATAGCCGAGTCAAGGCTGAAAATATACCGTGACCGTGAGTAAAAAACACGATACAACTTACCTAGGCCAGAAGTGGCACCATTAAAATAACAAATTAGCTAAAAAGGGGAGCAAAATAGTACTTCACACCCCTTCATGACCCTCGGATCAATAGAAGCTCTCACACAAACAGAATCTTCAACTCCATTCAACCCATTCAACCCAGACCCCTTTACACTTAACAAGTTGCCAGTAAACTAGTAAGAGCCGTCTTCTCCGCACTCGTAATCGTAAGATCGTAAACATCCTTAACCTTAACCCACATCCTCCCGTACGTGCAATAATAAGACGCTAAACACCATCACCACATTAGCACATATCCTCATGTCCCTTCCCCTCTTCATCTCCCAATAAGATTCCACTTACTCAAAGGAGGTAGCCAATCCTCAGGTCCCGAGTCACTCTTTGCCGAATTCACATCATCAGTAACGGCAATCAACTGCGGGTTCGTCAAATCATTCGCAAAAGCCTGTCTCTGCGCGGTGGTCCAGGCGGCGGCACCGCTTTTCCATGCGTTACTGAGAGGGACCATGTGGTCGATGTCGACGTCTGAGGCGGCGGTCCAAGTTGCTCCGTCGAAGGGTGAGTCTATTATAGATGGTTCTGTGTCAGTGGCAGGATTGAGAGAAAGGTTAGGCGTGCTAGGGATGTGATTGTAATGACGAAAATATAAAAGTGGGCAATATTCTTTTGATGGGTAAATTGTAAGAAAATTCCTCTTACACCAAGACCCCGAAGTCGAAGTACACGCAGCATCAGTAACAACATTAGTCCCATCGCGCTGAAGAACCACCTCTCTTGTGTTACAGCTTCCCGAGATGGTAATCCTGACAGTTCATCTCGTTAGCTGAATCCTGCAACCAATATTTCATCTCGCCATCCTGTAATTCGAACAGAAGTGAAATACTTACCATGAAGGAAACAGATCACGAGAGTAACCATCTTGTGGTCCTTGTGCAGCTACTGTGAGGCCCGCTAGAAGCGTTCTTGCTGTTGCCGCGGTGGGGATATTAGGTGGTGCGCGAGGCATGAGAGGGAGGGCGGAGGCAGTGATGGGAGTGAGGAGAGCTGATGTGAAGAGGAGGGCTTTGAGTGACGGCATGGTGAAGATAGGTTGAGAGATTTTTTCAAAAGGGAGATATATTGAAGAGGTAGAGAGCGGGTAACTGCCAGTTATCCCGGATGAAGTTTGCTGACGAGGAGTTGTGAATACTTATACTTATGATATTGACTTGAGGCTATCTTTCAAATGAGCACCCCACGATACAACCCACACTTCACCAGCTTCAACCCCGCGCTACAACATCTCTTGTTTATAGTAGCAGCAATCAGTTCGACCAACAAGACCTATTCATCAAATCCATATGGCCGTTCCCAACTCCATGATACGCTGTAGAATGTCCTTGGCAAGTCGTCCCGAACTTCCCATTGAGGCACAGGTCCGCGATACCTCTGATTGTCGGTAATTGTTCGCAGCCCAAGATTTGGTATCTCCAGGTTGCCCCAAGCAGAGTCGTGGATTTAAGTACCGGTAGCCCACGATCTCCCAAGATCCCCTGAGAATCACGGGCTTGGCCAATGCCAAGGGCGTGACTCGCCTATTATTCAACCCAAACTGGTGCAGCCGTCTCGGCATTCATGAACCTTCCTCTCTGGGACCCCAGACCCCGCAAATCGATTGTAGAAAGTCCTTGGGACGTGCTGCACCTTTTTCGCAGGCCAATCAAATGTACATGTGAACTATCGTATCGCTCGTATCACCAACCTCGTTTTGCGGCTCTAGTTCGGTTGAACAGAACTCTTAAATGTTCCCTAAACTCAATTAAAGAAGCCTCTGGCACCGAAAGAAATAATTGGTCAGAAGATATTGCCAGGTGAGAATCGCGAAGTATAAATCAACAACAGCTTTCGAAACAAACTCGCATCGGAGGAAAGTTGTGATATGTGCTACCGGTAGCTCTGCAGGTCGTCTGTATCCTTTTTAGTCCGTATGAGGATATGTACGATCAAGGAAGGAAAGAGAACTTACAATGACGAATGCTTGGTACCACCCAGCAGAGCCCCTCGCCGCAAACTCAATTAAAGAATGTAGTTCGGAGAACGGCGACATCCTCAACTTTCGAGCGAGACAAGATTGAGAGACGGAATTGAGTCCGAAGCCGAAAAGAATGTCTGAAAATATTAGAGAGACTATGAGATATTGCTAGCATGATTTCGACGAAAATAGGAGGGAGCAATTGGGGTTCCTTGCCTGGTGAGAGATGGCTAAGGGGGTATCTTGATACTTCTAACTCATAACGACTAACTGTACATTTCTCTTCACTTGAGAAGACCAGCCGCAAGAGCCTCCAAATCTTCCAAGGTCTCAGGCTCATCCACAGTCTCAATAACCCTCCTATTCTTCTTCGGTTTCTTCTCATCTCCGGAATCGTCCTCAAACCACTTCTTCGCTCTCTTAGGCGGTCTGTCATCCTCATCCGCCAACGGCAATGAGGCCAGGAGGGCCATTGGATCTTGATCATCATCTTCCGCAGCCAAACCTGGAACATCTTCTGTATCGTCGAGTTCAGCGGCTTCTCTTGCTTTCCTCTTTTCGCGCTTCTCCCTTTTCTTCGTCTTTGCAAGCTGCTTGTCGTCGAGATCTGCTTCCTGAACTCGTAATGCTTCTTCTTCCAGGAATTTAGCCCTTTGGGTCTCGGCCGAGCCTCTGCGAGCAAAATCTTCCTCGTCTTCCAGTTCGTACATTTTGTGTGGATTTCCTTCCTCGTCAAACACCAATTTTGTGCCTTTCTCTTTGAGTTTGAGAAGTTTCTTCTTCGACTTGAGCATTTTCTCTTTTCGTTTTGAATCTATCACCAACGGTTCTTTGCCGATGCCTGGAATAATCTTGGCTGTTGGACCCGACGCCGCTTCGTCATCAGAATCGCTCTCCTCGTCAGAATCATCATCCATAGGTACAACTCTCTTTACCGACAGGAAATCGTCATCTTCGTCTGCATCACCCTGTCCACCATCCTCTTCGACAGCATCCTCGGCAATGAGTTTCGAGTAATGACCTGACAAAACATCTTGATTGCGACGCTCAAACATACGATCGTATTTCGTCCGAACCTCCAGTTTCTTTGGTTTCTTGTCTTCAACATCAACGTCGCTATCATCATCGCTCGATAGCATTGCTCTGGGCACGTTTTTGGATTTCTTCGAGTCTTCTCCTTTTCGGAATTTGATTTTTGGTGCTCCTGGAAGTCCCATACTAGCGGCATAACCCTCGAGATCATACTTGTTGAGGTCGAATACCCCCTTGTCTTTTTGAACAAATATCGAGCGAGTATAACTGGTGAATGCTTTTTGGCCCAGATACTTGAGCTCGGGGTCTTGAAAACACATATTTTGCAGTTGTGGTTTGATGCTTTGTTGCTTTTTCTGTCGAGGTTTGGTTTTCTGAATTGGGACCTTCTTATGTTCCAACCTTTTCAGCATACCCTCCTCCTCACTAGGATCCAAAAATAGCACAGCTTTACCAGCCCTCTCGTACCGAGCCGTACGTCCAACTCGGTGTATGTACGTGTCTGCATCTTCGGGGCAGTCTATCTGAATAACCCAATCCACAGCAGGAAAATCAAGACCTCGCGCCACAACGTCTGTGGCAAATATACAAGAATTTTTAGACGACGAAAATTTTGAAGTGATGTCCAATCTCGCAGTCTGCTTTTGTCGACCATGAAGATGCATAAGGGGAATTCCGGGCTGTAAATGTCGAAAACTTTCATAGACAAAACGTACTTGTTTCCCAGAAGACAGGAAAACTATGATTTTGGCCTTGAGGTTGGATCGGATAAAACTGAAAAGAGTGTCCAGCTTTTCAGAAAGAGGAGTAACCACGTAGAATTGTTGTAGCGTAGAGGGAGTAGCACTGCTCGCAGCTTCATGAACGGAGACATATTCTGGATCTCGTAAACTTAGTCGCGCCAAATCCGAGACTTTTTTCGTTTGCGTGGCGCTGAACAGCATCGTTTGCCTTTTCTTAGGTAAGTGTTCGACAATGGCATCAACGGCATGCTGAAACCCCATATCCATGATACGATCCGCTTCGTCAAGAACCAGCATTTGTAAATTGTCCACCTCGAAAGCAGCCGTCTGGTCCATATGTTGCAGCATTCGCCCAGGTGTGCAGACAAGAATGTTCATTCTCCCCAATCGTTCCTGTTCTTCGTGTAAACTTCGTCCACCAATGATTAGGCCTGCCGAGAATGTATGGTGTCGACCAATTTTCCTGAGTACTTCAAATATCTGGATCGCTAATTCCCGTGTTGGCGATATGATTAGAGCACCGAGCCCATCGAATTCGGTCCATTTCTGTCTGAATAAGTTCTCCAATACAGGCACCAAGAACGCAAGAGTCTTCCCGCTTCCTGTTTTCGCTGCTCCCAAAATATCTCGTCCTTTTAGCGCAAGTGGGACAGCTTTCGATTGAATATCGGTAAGGCTTTTGAAGTGTGAAGCTTCGAGACCAGACTTGGTGGGTATCGATAGTGGCAGATCCGCGAAGTCTTTTATTTCAATTTTAGTATCCTAGAACAATATTAGTATAAATCGTGACCTCGTCCTGGAAGACCTACAAGTTCGTCGACTGCGCTCTGGAGTTTCTCGTGATCGTCCACCTCGCGTTTCCTTTTCAATGAGCGCGCATCTTTCTTAAATCGTCCAGGTGGCTTGGTGTTCTTTGCGACAGCTGGGGGCGCCATTATTTCGTGGTTGCGATGTTGATCTTGTTAGCTCTCAATCGGCAGAAATTATTTTTGAGGCAGGCCGGTAAGAGGATTAAGGTTCGCCGACATAAATCCACGCTAGACCCCGCCAACAAATCTTCGGATTTTAGTCTAAAGTCCGAATGGAAGTGAAGAAAGTCCACTTGTTGTATTCCCAATTCACTTGGGTAGGCAAAAAAAAAAAACAGATAGGTTGCATTTCGCGAGTTGGCATTTTTAACAAACATCTGGGGAAGGAAAGGCAAGCGGTTTAAAAATTATTCGTGGGACGATTCTTCACAACCACCGCGTAGGAATATTCGAATCGATCAGCGCTATTAATAAAATTTATGTCCAAGTCTTTCCACCTCTTTGAACGAGTTTATTAAAATATTATCAGTTTTAGATGGGATGATATAGTAACCAGCGCACCTCTTGTCTCCCGTTTTGACCTTGATTCTCTCAACCTTCATGCATTCTCTCAAGTCTTCTGGCACAATTAGGTCAAAATGGGAGAGCTAATACACTTCACCGTTACCCGTCCATTCTCACCTCAATTCTCTCTTAAAATCTGACGCAATGAGGTTAAAAGGGGAGACATTCAGAGAAGAGATGGGCTTGTATTAAATTACTACGGTAGTCATCATCGACATGAAAGTGCTTTTCTTTCCGTAGAAGACATGATATCGTTCCGCCATGATATGTTCTCCCGATTGCAGGAGAATCATACCGCTACTTCGACTCCTACCGTCCTCTCTTTCCCTTTCAGCATAATTCTTCCTCCCGTCCAAATGAATACGGGAATCGCTGAAATTCCACTCAACAAACCCAAGGTCCAAGTCATAGTACCCCAACCGGCTTGACGAACAACAAAACCAGCCCACAACGGCCCGACTAACGAACCAATTGCGTACGCCAGATTAAAAAGTCCAAAGCCCTGTGCAGCTGCTCCTCGTTTTCCGAGGTTTCCAGGTCTCTTTCTCTCTTCAACGGTCAAGCAATGGTCGATTTCGGCCATGAGGGGAGCCATACACATGTTCATAAAGAACCCGAGAATGGTCAATAGGGCGCATAGAAGGACCTTTTGCCCAATTGAATTATAGGTGACAAAGCGGAGGAGAACCCAGCTAGGAACAGAACCGAGCAGGCCAATTGTTGTGAGTGTTCTGCATCCGTATTTGTCCGAGAGCATACCGATGATAGGGCCAAACAGGGCCGGGACGACCAAGCAAATGAATATCAATCCTGCCCCAGAAGAATTCCAAGAAAATGTCTGTTTGACATAGAGCGGAAGAACACTGTCGAAAGAAGCTAATGAGTTTGCCTGAACGAAACAGCCTAGAAGAGCAGCGAGTAGGCGGGGAATTCGAAGTAATGTTACCACTGGCGGAAGACGATTTGACCATGTGGACTTCTCTGCTACTGATCCGCTTTTCTCGCCCGAACCACACTCTCGTGATACCGGCTGAATTTCATCTTGACCTTGGGGAGGGTTGCTTCCAGTGTCAGTAGTATCGTGATCTGGTACCCCAGCAAGTGGACCAGTTACTAGCCACCTGGAAGAGCAGAGTTAGCTTTGTTTTTCTATATAAAATTTGAGTAGCCATTGAAGAAAACTCCACAATTCAAAGACCAACTCGGATGTAAGGAATGCGTAAAACAAAACATGTCCCAAGTGCGCGGAGTGTAAAACTAAACAGCGCATTCTTACTGTGAAGCCACAGATTTCTCGATCATAAACAAGCGCAAAAATATATCCAAGCCAATGAGCGCGAAGCCCATTACGAAAACGGCGTAATATCCCGCTTGGGCGTAGACAACACCTCCCAGGAGAGGGCCAAGAAGCATCCCAATACTTGTTGCTGCAGAAATATATCCCATAGCCTGACCTATTGATTCTTTATCAATGGTGTCTGAGAGAAGTGCAAGCCCAACAGTCCAGACTACTGCTGCTGACAGGCCTTGTAAAAATCTTCCTATCACCAAAGTTTTGAGTGAACGTCCGGCAGTAAGCATGGCTGTAGCCCCTCCAAGGGCGAGCAACCCAAGCAGCAATGGAACTCGGCGTGAAGTTGTTCTATCGGCAAACCAACCGAAAACCGCTGTGATGAATATTAGGTGTGGTTATAAATTCAAAAAGGGAAGACATACGAGACCCGACGGCAAGAGCTGCTCCATAGACACTCAAGAATATCGATGTCCATTTCTGAACATCTTTCTCTGCTACATTGGCTCTTTCAGTTAAGGCGAATGGCAGTACAGGCACAACCAAGGAATAGAGAAAGATATCCTGTGGTCGTAAGCATTTATTTGACACTTGATAAGAGACGTGGACAAACGGTGAAGACAGCCAAGGCAATTGTAGCAATGATAAAACTTTTGGATGATCGAAGTTCTAACAACGGAGGAGCCTTCGCATCGCCGAGACGCACTCCATAGAAAAAAGTATATAGACCCGTTTTTGTAAACATAGCTCGGGGTAGTTGAGCACTTGCTGGGAGAAAATATGGTCCTACGCAAGACCAAACCCGAGTTTTGGGTTTTCATTGGCCTTTAAATAATGACCCCCGCTCCGATGGCGGAAAAGATGTATGATGACTCCCATCTTGGCATGGGTTGTCTAGAGTAGTTCATAGACTAGCGTAAGCAGGCTTTCAACAAAGGATCTGTGAAAAGAGTGGCCAGCGCCCTCTCAAGAAATCTTGCTGGGGTATAGGAATCCCTTCGTGGCCGTCCGCCTCATAACACCGAGGGGGCTTCACTTTGCAGCGGGGTTAAGGTAGCTTTGCAGAAAGACCAAAGCTACAATAGTGGAACTACCACGCTGCGATGGTTTGCTTCAAAGAAGTCACAGTACGTAGTAGCAATAGCAGTAGTCTTGTACGGACGTTATAACTTTGGCATCTGAAACAGGAATGAAGAAATGCTTTGATGGGAGATTGAATCTGAAGGTGCGACCTAATTACCGGTAGGTGTCAGGAAAAAGTAGCGATGGGGATTTTGTCACTTGTTTTGGGGCGCTCCAATCATCCATCGGCTTTACCAATTTAAATCCGACTCTGCAGGCGGTGAATAAAAATGGCAGAAGCTAAGCCGAAAATAGCGCAAAAAAGTTCAAGAAAATAATTATCGATAAGACTTGACGAGCCAAAAGTTCGCCCACACCAAAGCCGTTTTACGGCATTCAAGTTGCAGCCATGCCTCGACGCGATGCCTCTCCTGCAGCATCTGAGAACGAATTCGATATCACCAAGTCGCTATTCAATGACGATTCGGACGGCGAGGAATTCGATTTTGTGAAGCCGCAAAAAGATGGAGAGACCTTGAATGCGGGAGGAATCTTGGATTTGGCACTCGAGAGTGATGGAGATGGCGACGATGCTTTTATTGCAGCGCAGCAATCCGCGTCGAACCGGAAAGCTTCCAATGTTAAGGGCAAAAGTGTCAAGAAAGGCGGGGGTTTTCAAGCGATGGGTAAGTACCAGCAATGGCGACATTTGGGTATATGCTAACATTTTTGAAGGATTGAACGCCCACCTACTTAAAGCAATCAGCAGAAAAGGATTTTCTGTACCGACCCCGATTCAGCGCAAAACGATTCCTCTTGTACTTGATCATCAAGATGTCGTGGGAATGGCAAGAACCGGTTCTGGAAAGACGGCAGCATTTGTTATACCCATGATTGAGCGATTGAAGGCGCATAGTGCACGAGTTGGAGCCCGAGCATTGATTATGTCCCCTTCTCGAGAATTGGCAATCCAAACGTTGAAAGTTGTAAAAGAATTTGGTAGAGGAACAGACTTGAAATGCGTCTTGTTGGTTGGAGGAGACAGTCTGGAAGAGCAATTTGGTTTTATGGCTGCCAACCCGGATATTGTTATTGCCACGCCTGGCCGATTCTTGCATTTGAAGGTGGAAATGTCTCTTGACTTGTCGTCTGTCAAATATGTGGTTTTCGACGAGGCCGATCGTCTTTTCGAAATGGGTTTTGCTGCCCAATTGGCGGAAATTTTACACGCCTTACCGGTTTCACGACAGACGCTTTTATTTTCCGCAACCCTTCCAAAATCTTTGGTAGAATTCGCTAGAGCTGGTCTGCAGGAACCAAGCCTTGTTCGTCTTGATGCAGAGAGTAAGGTGTCGCCAGATCTCCAAAGCGCCTTTTTCAGTGTAAAAAGCGCCGAAAAGGAAGGCGCATTACTTCACATCCTCCAAGATTTGATAAAAATGCCTACAGGCGTACCTGAGGGGGCCAATAATTCTCAAGATGCAAATGGAAAGAAACGCAAACGAGGCGCAGATGGCCCAACTCGCAAGCAAAAGCCTACAGAGCACTCGACAATTGTGTTTGCTGCCACGAAGCACCATGTTGATTACCTTGCATCACTCCTACGACTTTCTGGATTTGCTGTATCTCATGCATACGGTTCCTTGGATCAGGTTGCAAGAAATATTCAAGTTGAGGACTTCCGAACTGGAATGACCAATATTTTGGTAGTCACTGATGTCGCTGCAAGAGGTATTGATATTCCTGTACTAGCAAACGTCATTAATTACGATTTCCCTCCACAACCAAAGATTTTCGTTCATCGTGTCGGTAGAACTGCAAGAGCTGGACAGCGTGGATGGAGTTACAGTCTTGTGCGAGACACCGATGCTCCTTATCTTCTTGATTTGCAGCTCTTTTTGGGGAAGCGATTGTTGCTTGGCAAAGAGGCTGGAGAATCTCCAAATTATTCCGACGATGTTATTGTCGGCGCAATGGTCAGAGACAAGCTCGAAGCCACAAGCGAATGGATCACAAAATTACTTGGGGATGATGATGATCTTAGTGCGCTGCGGACAGTAGCTGCTAAGGGTGAGAAACTGTACATCAAGACGAGGAACTCAGCTTCCAGCGAAAGTGCGAATCGAGCAAAAGAAGTTGTAGCTTCGAAGGGATGGATGCAACTGCATTCTCTTTTCAATAGCGAAACAAACAACGCGGAACAAGCGCGGATAGACATGCTGGCTCGCATTAGTGGGTTTCGGCCACAGGAGACAGTATTTGAAATTGGGACTAGAGGAAAAGCTGGTCACGGAGAGGCAGCGGAGATGATGAGGCATCGCAGGGGGAAGATCGTGCCTAGGAGACAAAAAGAGGAAGACGAAAAAGCTGCGGCGAAGGCTGAGGCTGAGGCTGAGGCAAACGATAGCGACAATCCATTTGAAGCAGCGGAGGACGCACCTGATTCGGATGATGATAGTGAACTTGAAGTCACTGTGACGGGTGGCGAGAATGACATGGAAGAAGCGTCGGATGGTGAGTTAGAAGTCACCTTTTCTAAAACGGCACAGAAAGGCAAGGGTCGAACGTTGGCTTGGAAGGATTCGGAGAACTTCATGTCCTATACACCAAAGAACATCAACACCGCAGAGGAGCGAGGTTATGGCGTTCATTCCGGCTCGTACAACACCGCATCGCAAAACTCCAATTTTGTTGAAGCAGCTCGAGATGTAACAATGGATCTCACAAACGAGGACGGAGGAAAGTCATTTGGTGCGCCAACGAGAGCTAAAGGCATGCGTTGGGACAAGAAGAACAGCAAGTACGTCGCACGTGCAAACGACGAAGATGGTTCCAAAGGAAAGAAAATGATCATTGGTGAAAGCGGACAAAAGATTGCCGCTAGTTTCCAATCTGGCCGCTTCGACCGTTGGCGTAAGGCTCATAAAGTTGAGCGACTACCCCGTACCGGAGAGGCAGAGCGCGAGGGTGCTGCAGGTGGTGGTGGCATTGGTCGTGGCTTTGGCACGAGGTACAAGCACAAGCAAGAGAAGGCTCCCAAGGAAGCAGATAGATATCGTGACGATTACCATGTAAGGAAGAAGAGGGTAGACGAGGCGAGGGAGAAGCGAGTTGGGAAGTACAAGGATGGGGGTGGAAAGGGGGAGATTAAGAGTACGCAGGATATTCATAACGAGAGGAAGCTGGCGGAGCGGAAGAAAGCGAAGAATGCTAGGCCGGCGAAGAAAGGGAAGAGGTGATGTACTACTTTACACAATCAAGAAGCATGTGCTGTCCTGAAATCTGGATTCAAATCTAGGGATTCTCGTGATAAGTGTGACCTGAGGTTGCCACTACGTCTATGTTCCAAGGAAAACCTCGTCTCGCCATAAATCCCCCGCTCAAAGACTGCCAAAAAAGATTACTCCTCAAATATCAGCGGAAAACGCCTCCCAGCCGTCCATCTACCGGTAGAAATAAGAGTCCTGTAATCCTTTCCCAGACATATATCTCGCGCACTCCGCTCGCAACGCAACCTCGTCAATGAGGCACCATAACACATCAAGCCTTCCAAACACCCAACGGCTTTTCCGAACTCCGATAATCCACAGTAGTTCTAGAATAGAATAAAAGAAGCGAACGAACAAATGGAAACGCGGGTTTTTCGACCCCAAGGTGTTAAGCGAGCGCATTGAGGGGGCTGCTGACTATGCCCCCAAATTTTTCTTCGTCTGAACTTGCCTTCCCTCATTTAACGGGATAGGAGATTGATTTTGGGGAGTGTGCAATGGGCCTGGGAAAGCTCAGGCCTTGATACCCGTGCCTTCTCCTCCTCCATCGCCATCCTCACTATCATCCCGATCTCTGCCTCGACCGCCGCCTCTGTCTCCGCGACCCCGTGTTTTCTCGCCGGCGTAGCCATTCCCTTTGGCTTTGTGCCTCTTGTTGGCGCTGGCTGGGTTCTTGGCTTTGGTGTCGTTGGAGGAGGAGGAAGGGTTGGAGCTTTGTTGTTGGTGCATGTCTTCGAGCTCTGCGGTCATTTTGTCCTTGTAAGAGAGGTTGGAGTCGACGGAGACGTGAGAGAAACTGCGTTTGACTCCGCTAGGACCGCCTACGCTGGGGGCGGCGGGATTCCATGGGATTTCGCCGGCGGAGGCGGAGGAGAAGCGGCGGAGGGGTTCGGACCTGTGGGGTGGGAGGTGAGAGCTTAGGCTGGGGTGGGGATTTTGTTGCTCGTGGGAAGATTCAAAGAAAGGGCTTTGGTGTTGTGGGGGTTGTTGATGGTAGTTGGGAGAAACGGGATGTGTTCCTCCTTGATGGGAGGGATTTGGTTGCGGAGGATAGGGCGGTGATCGAGGGGGTAGTTGGGCTTGTGGTGGAGGTATAGATGAGGAGGTATTGCCTGGGTCTCCTCCTTCATTGCGGAAGGCTGGTTGAGTAGGGCTGGGATGGGCTGAGTTTCCCTGGTGAGGTGAACCGACCGTAGTGAAGCTGCTAAGGAGAAAGCGAATAAGTCTCAAGAACTTGAAGCTACAAGGAGAGGCGATTACACGATAGTAGACTTGGAATAAGCTTGAAAAGAAAGAAGAAAGAAAAATGTAGATGTGTACCTGGTATCGCCCCGGCTACCCCATTGGCCGGCTGTAGATTGGTTGTCTTCAGCCATAGCTGCCGCCTCTCCCTCCTCTTTGCTTGCAAGGATAAGACCGCTACGAGTACGCATCAAGAAGGGACGCAACAACTTGGATGCAAGGCACCATAAAAGAGCCACTCAAGAAAGAAACAGAATCTTGAAAATTTGACTTGTCAATTGGCAATAGTGACAGCAAGACACCGAAGTGGCTAAAGACCCTCTTTATATAACCAATAGCCCTCGTATGAAGGAGGAACCTGCCCCACTCACACCAAGCAGTCAGACACTCACATCCCAGGAGGATGGATATGAATGGCCTCAGAACGAGCAGCAGATTTTTCTTTCTCACAAGACCACACACAACAGCTTCGCTTTTGTGCACAGCATCTTCCCTCACCGAAGCCCTCTCTTGAAGAGAAATGGGTGCGGGTGCCTTCCGGGCCCATTCCTCACGTCGCCCGATTTGCTGTCGGCCAGCATCCTGGATCCCGCACCCCAGCTTCCTAAGGGTGGTCATCTCTGTGATATGGGGGGGATGGGCGACAAACGGTCAGGAATATCATCATGTGCAGCGGTTTGTTTTGAAACGAAACGACGGAAAGATTAAAAAAATGCTGGAAACGATCCTTGTTTGCCACTCGGCACGAGGTTTTTGATAGAAGAAGGCATCATATATGCTGCGGCTAGGCGTTGGATGGGCTGGGTTGAGATTTTGGGGTTCTGGAAGCGATCCGGTAGGCGAGGGGAGGGGATGACAGATCGTGGCCCCGTGGCTGTTGTGTAATCTTGGGCGCTTCGCGGGAAAACAGCGATACATATATTTGTCTGTGTGACCAGTGTGCTAGGTAAGCAGTGTGTGTTTGATCGGTTCCGGTGAACCTAGAAGGTAGTAAAATTTCTTGAGGTGCTTAGATGGGGGATTAGGTAGACGGTGTGAGCCCTGCTCCGGGACCCCGGCTTCGCCTGCCGGCTGCGTAAGGGTCGGGAAAAGGGGAGCGGGAGTAAAACTGAGGGGAAACAAAATCCAAGGCGAAACAACAAAAGGTCATGGTGGCAAAAAATTTCTGAGCAAGCGACAGTAATGATTCTGTAGATAATCCTCTTGGGATTCAAGATATAATCTGTCGGTGAACCCTAAGGCGGAAATTTCTCAACAGAGCGTTGAAGCTGGCCCTGCACAGCCTCAAGTTGCACAGCAAAAAATCCTCTGTAGCCTTGCTGCCTCCCACCTTACCCTCAGCTGAAGCGCATCGCCCCAGATCCATTCAAGGAGACGAGTCATCTCGTACAACAGGAAATTCCGACCGGGGAAGTAAAAAAACTTGTAAGTTTTCCCAAACCGGCCCGAACCTCGCTCAAAGTGTGGGTTTTCGGGCGTCTGCATTCGTTCCAGTTCCAATTCCCATTCCCAAGACAATCGTGTACCGCCAATCTCTATTGTACAGCATTTTCAGGGAAGATCTCTGCCATATGACATCATACATCGTGTCAATTCATTTCAAAGTAGGGCAAGGGTCTTTCAAGCCTCATTTTGGACCACCAGATCGGCATACCGCAACAACCACAGTGCTCCGGCCAAAATGAGCCAGAAGCTGTTGAAACCAACTGATGCCGTGCATTCCGCTTGAGTGACAAGTATTACCGCTTCATGCTTGAGACGTGGCACATTCTCAAAGAGGCCATGAGTCTGGGAAGAGCTCAACCATCGACTCAAATCCCTGATCAACTTGGCCCCAGTCAAATGATAGCGGGTCATCATTGAGGAAAATGTTATCCAAGACACCATCTTGGCCTCCCATGTTGATATCGGGTAGATTGCTACCATCCACTGTCGCCACATTACTTTCTGCCGTAGCAAGATTTTCTGGATTGCTGGGAGCGGAGGAGCTAGGAATGGCATTCGACATAGAAGGCTGTTCCACATTTCGTTCTAGAACTTGTCAGTGTCGCTAACATAACCCACGAGATCGAAATGTCATCATTACCTTTGTTCTTGTTCAGGTTTGTTTCCACATTTTGAACTCCTCCAAATTCTTCTCGCCTGTATTTGGGAGGAAAATTAGCAAAGGTGCACCGAAAAGTTGCTATGGGATATACGAATCTTACCACCACCACATTGTATCATGCAAGAGACTCATTGAAAGTCGACTCTGTATCCTCAATGCCGTTGGCGAGCTTTTGTTTTTACCTTTGAAGGCATTTTCTGATGTCCAAAGCCTAGGATTAAGTTAGCACTGACTGCATTAAGATATTTCATGAACCACTGGGAAGTGCCAAAGATTCTCCAATCAATAGTAATGAAATGTTAAATGAACACATAAATGTGAGATAATGGGGTGACAATCATAGAATCGAGGATTGCACTCACTGTGAGAAAATCCCAGCCATACGAAAAGGCATATCATTATTATACACCGAAATCTTTCTGAGTAAAGTAATCGACATGAAAAATGCAGATATTCCCGACTTCGATTCCGCAATGTTGGACGATAAAGGTGTCTTCAAAATCCGAAGGATAACTGAAGCTGCCAGCGTCATCATTCGATATACATGATGTGGGCAGAAAGTAACAAGTTCCGGGATACCATTGACAATCTCAATGATCTGGGTGGCTGTCGTATATAGTTTTAAAAGATTCAGCGCGAAGACAGCATTGTGGGGAAATCGGATGTAATAGATTCGTAGCTGTAGACGGGCAATATGTAGATAGAGTCGCTCCAAATCTGTATTTCTACGGGTTAGTGTGTAGTTAGTCAGGGGAAGAGGGCCAGCTCACCTGAGAAGGCGACAGTCTCTGCATCTAAATCATTTAGCTGGGCCTCGAAGACGTCTAACATCATTGAAGGCGGAACCTGAGCTTGATGTTGCAAGTCGTCAAAATTGAATTCTGAAAAGACCGAGTTTATTCGCCCAACTATGCTTGCTAGTTTAACATCTAGAGAGAGACCTGGCGGAGTAAGATATATGAGGCTATTGAGATCAAGCTTTTGTTGAAAGAGATTGAGTGGAAGGGTGATAGGGTAACCCAATGCACATGCTGCCCTGCCGTAGTATTAGCAGAGGAACCACAAAACGTGGTGATTGCGGCTATACTTTTGATGTACAACGACACAGTACGACCATAATTGAACTCTTCTGGCTAGACTTTCGTTGCTCAAATCAATCCGCGTCCTGGAATATTCTTGGCCTTGAAGCGGGACGTGGAGACCAATTTGGAGTGCAAGGTTTACAGCCGTTCCAGAAAGAGTAAAGGTGCCGTCGCGACTTGTTGTATTTGTAGGAACGGGAAAGGTGGAAATGATGAGCAGACCCTGGATATTGGCAATCACATCGCCGGATATCTGCATAGAAGACCACCCGAGCTTCAGCAAAGGCTCGGCAAGGGAGGCAAGTAGAGTAGGATTTCTCGGATACCTTCTTGCCCCTGTGCTGATTATTGCCCAAAATAAAAGCGGTGACTGGTCATAAAACGTATTTGGTGACTCTAAGCGTTGAAATTCAAGGAAAGGTATATGCTTCGAATAGTGTGAGAAGTAGCTAATTCGCTTCGGGTTAGCCACTGTACTCTAAATCTATACCGCTCTGCAGCATTCGATGGAAAGAGAAAAGAAAATCATAGGTCCTACAGGGAGAAGATTTCATCAATTTCGTTAGACTCCAAAACAATGTCATCACCCAACTTCCTAGATAGAGTGATGCTAGAGCCAGCCGAAAGAGGCAAAGGAAGAGAAGAATTGGCAGCTTCTGGTAAAGAGACCGTGGTTCTTATCTGCTCTGAAACTGGCTCGTGGGTTCCTTGCCTGCTGACGGCACTTAATGGAGAATTTGAAACTGCGTCACTTTGTGAACTATTATTGTTTACAAAGACTGAGTTCAATTGTTGCCGAAGTAATTCGTTTTCTCGTTGAAGGATAGCTGATTTTCTGGTAGAAGTTAGCTCGTCTGAAAGTAACGGGAACAATTGATCACTGACTGCCTCTTATTTGTTCTCCTAAACCCATTTTCGACGATGCATGTGAGATTGAGCCGCCGGCAACGAGCACACCCTTCTGGCTCTGATTTTGCATTGCACTTCAATTTTTGCTGTTTGCATGGGGAGCTGCATATGTTAGCAATCAATCATTCGCGCCTTGCTGCGATAGGTAGCATAGGAGTTCAAGTGAAAACGCAATAGGCGGAGGCCCCAACTCCGGCAATCAACAGAAGAAACAAAGTAAAAGAAGCCATACCACGCTTTGCTTGCATGAGGCCTCTTCGGAGGAGCATCTTCTTCGCCCTAAAACAATCAATCAGCATGTGAAGCTACAGAAGGATTCCGGTGGTAATCTCAAGGCAAAGTAAATAAACCTACGCGAAGCGACGCTACAAGATCGCTCTCCATATGGAAAATGCGATATCGGAAATTTTGAACAAGCCTTTGGACGAATTCAAGTCGCTGGTGGAGAAGGAAATAAAACGGGGTTGGCAAGCGCAAGATTTTTTCGTCACCCTTGAATCATGATAGGGGATAGAAAGATACCGGTCCAGTAATTCTGTGACAATTGTGAATCGATATTAGTTCAAAGTCAAGTGCATCAAGAGAAATATTATGTTGACATCTCGAGGGAATGAATTTATGTCAGGGTGTTGCTGGGAGGTGGCGGGTGAGGGCGCGGAATTGGCCCGTGACTTTTAATTGGGGAAGGTCACATGGCTTCGCTCCTATTTGGGACAAGCGCATGAAGAAGGCGCCAAAGTACGGAGTATTGAGGAATGAATAATTGTTGGGCTTAATTAAGAGGAGTTTTCAATTGTACATAAGTACTGAAGTACTTCTGTCGATTTCATAATCTTTGAAATTTCTATTCTTTGCAATTGTATTTGTCCAACGCTTACGGTACTCGAACGCCTCGGTTGAACAAATATCTCATGCGACACACTTTGACTGGAATTGGAAGGCAGAACAGAGTTCTGGAACCAAGGCTATTTTGCACATATATAACACAAGTCGAAGGTGGGTCCATTTCTATGCAAGTGATTTTTTGTTCTACATGGACACACTTCTATCTGACCTTTTCCTGCTCTCACTGAGCATTCTAGACGAAACCCGGAACTATTTTACAGCCTTCAAAATGATGTTATCTATCAATCGTACAGATGGTCCATCAGATAGACCAAGATCTTCCCCTGGTTGGGGAGACTCGACAGGAAGCATCTTCACGGCACCGCTCAGTATTGCTCCCCGCGACTCATCAATATCTTCCAATTCCTCCATTGTATCCGGATCGGCTAGAGAGATATAGTCAACCTCGAATTTGACTCTTTCTTCTGGCTTCAGCTGGTGCTGTTCCACTAACAGAAGCTTTGCCAACTCTTCAGCCGGACCTAGAAGCTCGTCTCGCGATCGACAACCTCGAAGATACGCTGCCTCTGCAACTCGCAGGACCTTTGATAGAGTCGTTGCAACTTTTCGTCTTCTTATGCCGAGATATACGTTTCTCGAACTCAATGCCAATCCATCAGCTTCTCTTTGGGTCGGTCCAATGACCACCTCGGTACCATGGCAAAAGTCCTTCACCAATTTTTTGATCACCACAGTCTGTTGTACATCTTTTTGACCAAAGTAGACCTTCTCGGGCGTCACAATGTTGAATAGCTTCATGCAAACCGTAGCAACTCCTCGAAAAAAGGTAGGTCGACTCGCTCCTTCCAGCAGTTCTCCTACGGGAGTTATCGTCACAAAGCTTCCTTTCCCATTGATTTCTTGGCTCGGTTTTCCACTTGGATACATAGCTTCTGTGGTTGGCGCGAAAATTGCTGCAACGTTTCCCAGATTGTTCCCATCTCCAGCGAGTTCCTGATCAAGGTCTCTCAACTTATTGCAATCCTCCGTCCAAGTTTTGGGATAGCTGTCGAGATCTTCGTGTACGCCGAATTGGGTGGGATTGACATAAATGCTAACGACCACACGGTGGTTTTCTGCGGCTGCCATTCGGATCAGGGAGAGATGCCCCTCGTGAAGAGCGCCCATCGTTGGCACTAATCCGACTGATCGGTGGTCGAGGAGTTGTTTGCGTCGCCATATTCGAAACTCTGGGACCTCTCTGATGATTTTTATAGACGTGTGAGGAACCACCGGGGCTTTCGATCGTTTGTGGACTGCGCGAACAGAAGCAACGGGAATCGAAACTGGAGGCTTGAAGAAGCCAGGAGTAGCTATTCTGGAGCTTGATCGGAGGAACATTGTGGGCAATTGGTTTTCGAAGATGTTGATGTACAAATAATTGATCGCAAAGAAGGAGCAGAAAATCCTTCGACCCGCTCAGGGTCCATGTTGATCTGAGATATCGGGGACAGTCATACTGTGATAGTATCTGCTGCGTATTTTGAAGCCCAAGAGCAAAAGTAGTTCGCAGTCCCCGACTCGACGAGCTGTACATCCTTGTCGAGGTCGGCATGTCGGGGCTTACAGCCTTGGTGCTTTTGGAGGGACCGATGGTCTGTGCACCAATTTTTTCGGCTTCGATAACCAAACTTTTGAGAGATAAAAAATATTGGCCGACAGAACCAGAATTTCCTCAAAACCTCCAGATCCGACAAATTGCTGCGACGATTAGCAAACATGGCCGACGATGGTATGTTGATGAACTTTGAGATCGGGGATGCTCCAATTGTCGTTGCAAAGTCAGTACAAGGCGGAAGATGGAAGGATCGATTAGCTGCCAAACGAGAGGCTCGCGGACGACTTCCAAGAGACTCTCAACCTCACGACCGGGAATTATTCAACGAGCGACGACACGAAGTTAGAACAGAAGATTATATTGGTTCAGGAGCGCCTGCACGACCAGCGAAACGACAGCGGGTTGAGGAAAACTCGGGCAGGAATAGCAGTACGGCAGCGGTTATTTCTGGGAAACTTCCACCTGGGAGTATAAAAATTGGTGGATCTCGAAGCACAAATTTCCAAGAAGAAACCAGACCGGCTTTTGTATCTGGGAAACTACCCCCTGGTAGCATCAATGTTGGAGGATCGAAGAATAGGGCTGTCCAAGAGGAGACTAGACCTGCCATTGTATCTGGGAAACTTCCCCCAGGAAGCATAAATATTGGCGGAGGCGGATCTAGGAAAACTACATTTCAAGAGGACACAAGGCCGGCTTTTGTGTCTGGAAAGCTTCCGCCTGGTAGCATTGGCGCTGGGCGAGGCAAAGACGCAGCCGTTGGCAAACCTGGCCAGATCATTTCGTCACTATTCACGTTTAATCCTTCCTCGAAGAAGACGTTTGAAGAACCGGAAGAAGAAATAGAGGCAGCGAAACCATCAAATGCGCCACTTACGGAGGAAATGGCAACTTTTGTAAATCTCGGACTTTCTACACGACTGGCAGCTCACCTATCAACGAAAATGGAGATGAAAGCCCCAACCGCAATTCAAAAGGCAGCAATAACGCAAATGATTAAAGATGACAGCGATTCATTTATACAGGCTGAGACTGGATCTGGCAAGACTCTAGCATACTTGCTCCCGATTGTGGATCGATTATTATCCATGAGTGCTGATGGTGTGCAAATCCATCGGGACTCTGGTCTCTTCGCGATTGTTCTTGCTCCTACACGAGAACTTTGTAAGCAGATTGCTGGAGTCTTGGAAAAGTTGCTGAGATGTGCTCCTTGGATTGTTGGAACAGCAGTGATAGGAGGTGAAAGTAAACAATCCGAAAAGGCTCGGCTACGAAAAGGTGTGAATATTCTGATCGCAACTCCTGGAAGACTTGCAGACCATTTGGACAATACGGAAGTACTGAGAGTGGGCTCAGTTCGATGGCTTGTCCTCGATGAGGGAGATCGCCTGATGGAATTGGGATTTGAGGAAGAGATTAAAGGCATCGTGGACAAGATAGGCCGAAGACCTCTAGATGTTCAGCGTGTGAGCAGCGTGGATCTTAAAGCTCTTCCCAGTCGAAGGATCACAGTTCTCTGTTCAGCTACGATGAAGATGAATGTTCAAAGACTTGGCGAAATCAGCTTGAAGGATGCAGTCCACATTCAAGCAGATCCAGCAGATGAAGAAGAGACAAATAAGAACAGTGCAGATGAGGAGGGTGATGATAAGGTCTTTTCGGCACCAGCACAACTTAAACAGGCATATGCTGTTGTACCTGCAAAGTTGCGTCTGGTGACTCTCACCGCAATTTTGAAGCGTGCATTTTCTCGAAGAGGCTCCGTCATGAAGGCCATCGTTTTTATTTCCTGCGCTGATTCGGTTGATTTCCACTTCTCCGTGTTCAGTCGGCCCCTGGAAGTTTCAGAGGAGGGTGGAGAAACCCCCGCCGCACTTCCAGAGATCGAAAAATCGGAATTAACCAAAGACACCATAGCACACGGTACGGCCTTTTCAAGCAAAACAAATTCCGTCATCCTCCATAAGCTGCATGGCTCTCTGGCCCAGAATATACGGACGGCAACACTGAAATCTTTCACAAACTCGGCCGAACCTTGTGTACTGGTCTGTACTGATGTTGCTTCTCGTGGACTTGATTTGCCCAATGTTGACTATGTCATTGAATACGATCCACCATTTAGCGCCGATGACCATTTGCATAGAGCTGGAAGAACAGCGAGAGCTGGTCGAGAAGGTAGAGCGTTAATTTTTCTCATGCCAGGCGAAGAGGAGGGATATGTTTCTATATTGGCATCTGGTTACAGAGACGGCAAAAAGGCACTCACACACCATACTGCCGAGGATTTGATACGGAAGGGGTTCGGTGGCATTGGGAGAGACTGGGAACAGCGGGCCACTGAGTGGCAGCTTGAAATTGAGCGGTGGGCTTTGGAATCTCCAAAGTGCCTTGAGATGGCCCGACGTGGATTTCAGAGCCATATCCGAGCATATGCTACCCACGTTGCCAATGAAAGGCATATTTTCAATATGCAAACTTTACACTTGGGACATTTAGCGAAAGCATTTGCCCTGAGAGATAAGCCAGGAAGTATTAAGGTTCCTGGGTTGCGGCCGGCCAAAATGACGAAAGCGGACAGGAGTGTGGCAGCTAGAAAGGCAAAGAGAGGCGAAGTCGACGAAGAGAAGGCGCCTGAAGGAGAGAGAGTTAGGAAACAGAAGAAACTGGACCTCGACTTGCCAACCGTCGATGGCGGTGATGCTGCAAGGAGGATGAAGAAGAAGATGAAAGAACACATGGCCGCGGCCAGCGAGTTCAACATTGGCTGAGATCTCTAGGCTCTGCAAATACAAATTTAATTCCCAAATTGAATCTCTCACCTTTTGCATATTTTTTGTTACTGTAAATTTTGTGAGGTCAATCATTTGTAGGTACCTAAATAACTACCGGTAGCGTAGTAATTCAAAGGTTGAAATGAGAGAAGTTTTGAAAACGGGAGAGACTCGTTCGCGGGAGATATTCTCCCATTTCAAACCTGATTCTCTGTAAAGGCCTGGCACAATTAGGTCAAAAACGGGAGAAGGGGTGCTCTAAATCCGGTACCCGCGCTATGACAACAATTCCCGAGGCACCCCCTTGCCTAGATGCAAATTTATATCAGCACGTGACTAACTTCATTTTAATGCAACCCCGCTCGCGACTTTTCGCGAGCCCTGAGAACGCGTCGACTTTAAGAAATCAGTACCGACCAACTCAAATTTTTGGCCCTATCAATTTGCGACTACCACTACTTCCTCATTGGGCATCAGCCCCCCTAATTGCACCACCATGGCTCCAAGACCAGCTGGCGCGTTGCAAAAGCGCCCCTATTCGTCAGAACTTCATTCATCACCAGCCAAGAAGCCCAAAATCAATGCATTTTCCGCAATAATGAAGACGCAAAAGAACACCACGAATAACGACTACGGACAGAACTCTCCTGCTCTGGATTTCTTGGAAGTTCTTAAGGAGTTTGAGCAGGAACTCGACGCTGTCGGCGAGTCCCAATTCCCTGACTGTCCTGCAGGGGACAGCGCGTGGGGAAAACAGATCACGAGCGTGATTGTGAGGACAGTCCAGAATAAGGTTCTATCTCGTGTACTTTTGGCTCCGAGGTATTACTATGATCGGGGTCTGATGAGTAAGGTTAATGCGTTGCATTTGCTGGTTAATATTGCGATGGGGATTAAGATGGCGCCCGAAGGGGGTGCGAGTGAACTTGTGAGGAGGGGTGAGGCGCCGAGTGTTCTGATGAAGGCGTTGTATGATGTTTTGGCAACATTGGATGAGGGGGAGGTGAAAAATCTGAGGGTGAAGGAGAAAGCGTTTTTGGAAAAAGTTAGGGCTGTGAGGGGGACTCCAGGGGAGAGTTGTGTTTGGAAGGATTTGGATGAGGTATTGAGGTTGTTGAGGTTTGATGGACCTGTAAGTCCGATTTTCCCGTTGCCTTTGCCAATTGCTTCTTTTTTCAAGTTGATTTGTCACAACTCACCATTTCTCATTGGAACTCGACATTTTCATTCCAGTGTTCTTTTTTTATAAAAAAATTACAACTTCTGCTCTTCCAAGATGGGGTAGGCTAATCATCGTCTCA
Organism: Hymenotorrendiella dingleyae; assembly: GCA_003988905.1. Taxonomy (NCBI): domain Eukaryota; kingdom Fungi; phylum Ascomycota; class Leotiomycetes; order Helotiales; family Helotiaceae; genus Hymenotorrendiella; species Hymenotorrendiella dingleyae. The sequence goes on from QYAP01000293.1 coordinate 38,698, forward strand.
TTTAGGTGGACTTTCGAACCTGTTATGGAAAAATCATGAGTTTGCTTTCGGAAAGAAGGTACGCTGCAGCGCAAGCGGTGATGCGCGGGCCTACAGAGAAAGCACGCGCGGACGAAATGATTGTGAGAATCATCCGAAATGAAATTTCCACTTACGTTACTCAAGAACTATGTTTCGAGACGAAGATCAATGCGTTGAATACAATGGGCGATATCGGCATCATCCTTTTGGAAAACTCGTCCTCTGGTGATGCCACCGTGCTACCAGAGATAACTTTATGCAAAGGCATGTTGAAGGTAGCAAAATTGTTAACCGAAAAAGAGGTTGGAGTAGTAGCTACAGGCATGCGCCAACTGCTTCCTGAGATGTCACCAGAGCTGGTAGACAGTTTGGACTTCAAGGCCGGGGGCGAGAACCACACAAAGCTACGAAACCTACTTCACACAAATGTGCAAAGTCGTGGTCCTACTGGGCTATTTGCAAAGATTTTGTACCTGAGATGGATGGAGCAGACCTACACCTCAAGGCTGAGAGAGCCCTTTGAAATCCTGGACGAATTGATCGAAGTCTTTATCGACAGCTCGGGATCCGTACCCCTCAGTTGCGAACGACTGCACAATTCTGTCAGAAAGGCGTTTGCTAAGGTTAATACATACGATGGGTACAACGCAAGCCGATATCAAGCTGCTGCGGAAGCGAAGGCGTTGGCCGACTCAACCATTGAACGACTTGCAAAACGGGCAGCAGGAAAAGCTTGTATGGAGACAAAAGTTGGTGTGTTGATGGCGTTGTCCCACATTGGAATGATGATCTTGTCATGGAAACAACCTACAAGTCAGGATTGGCTATCGCGGCAGTTTCAAAATCAGGTATGCATCTTAAAATTTCTTTCTCCAAGTTCGAAAGCCAAAATACCGGTACACCTAATCAGGCGTAAGCCTAACAGCACATCTTCTATCTCTCAAATTGTCTCGTGGGAAAAAGCTAACGTGGAATTTTAATTCCAGTTCACAGAAACTATTTTGACAAGCACATTGTTGTCCATTTGCCGCTCATTCAATCGCGAAGAGTGGAGCAAAATATCCTCAAATGAAACGCTGCGTCTCCAAATCAGCAACTTGGACAATGCCAGAATGCAATTACCTCGCGTAATGCCTGCGGTGGGAGATGTTATGAAGCTCTTTCTCGGTTCATCTGTTGTCACGTCCAATGCGAAGAGTGGGAAGGTCGAAGTCGTCGACGTTGTGGATCTCTTAGACGACGACTAGGGGTTGCTTGTGGTAAGGTCTACTCTTTTTCTCGTGCATCTCGTGGCATATCTGTGGGTACCATCGGTCCAATGCTGACAGCGCTATTTAGTCTAGATTTTGGATACCTTGGATACCTCCACAAATTCAGGTTTTCCCTCGTCGGAAAATCTTCGATGTTTGGGCAGCAATAAAGCCGACGGGAACAGGCTATGCACTCGTTGTGGGTATGTGCTATAAATGGGTCCAATGAGGCTCATGACAAACCCCCCACTTTCCGAGGGAGTCACACCACACATCGACGAACCTTTCAACGCAAGTAGTCTGTATACCAGCAATGTAAGTCTACACCTACCCTATACTTTGAAAACTAGCTAACTATTATATACAGCGAAATATTGATTTTGATATGGAGTTGGTCTTTGAAGTGGGCCAACTTCACAGCTACATGAGCTTCGGTGTAGTGAATTGAGGGATTTGATATGGAGGCTTTATCTTGGAGAAAACGCTGTGGTATGTGTACTAGTACTTGATAATTTTAGTTTCATAAAACCTTTTTTTGTCCTCCAAGAGAAATCAAGAGAAAAGAGTTGTTTTTCGTTACGTGAGCAGAAGTGCTGGTCGTTGCTGTCGTCTGATTGTCAAGAAGACTACAGAATAATCATTCTAACTTTTGGTATCATAGAATCCGAAGTTGGATCAGCACGTGGCTTTCGAGTATCGAAGATATTTTCCAGGATAAGATTTATTCATGGGTGCGACCGTCTAATTCACCTTCGACGCTGCAAGGCTACCAAAGATACTGTCCTTGATAGTCTTTTGCCGAACCAAAACCAAAGCCTTTTTAAAGGCGCCTTGTTTACATCCGACGACAACACGAACAACACCAACAACCATCACCGATCTTGCTTTTGCAAGATCAACCTTCCTCCCCCATTGCTTTCCATCACACTTGACGTTTGCTCTTTGCCGTCGATCTCAATATATTCGCGCGGCGAGACTTGAGATGGCGAGCGCACATGGCTCCGGCGGAGACGCGGCCGCGTTGACCCAAGGTAATAAATACATTTGCCGCGTTGTATACAATAGGCTGACCATTCCCTCTTTGCAGAACCCGATCATCCAATGGGGAACACTCTCGAAGCCGTTGATCCTGCGCTCGTGCGAGCAGATCCGTTGCCACTTGAGCCTCTGGAAGACGCTGAATATCTCAAGAGAGAGCGCGCAAAGCTACGGCTTCCGCTGTCAAGAAGCGACTTTGTAGAATACAAGACACGCTTCCTAGGCTACGTTCACGGCTACGAGAAGGGGACCTTCCAGCATCAAGTGCCTTTGAGACCACCTCCAACCGCGCATTCCAATCAACTCAAACCACCTCTCCCTCATCCATGGAACCCAGCTCGACCAGCGTTAAAGCGAAAGAATGGTGATCCCTTTGCCTCACGATTGGGGAAAGAGCCACCTAGGCGCTACTCTAGCAGAAGAATCGTTGCTCAGATCGCTATCGACGACGCCATAGACCCTTCCCGATACCCTTCTCGCCGCAGACCTCAAACTCGCGAAGAACGACAGCGCAATATGGCCTTCCTCCTTTCCGACGGCTATATCAGCGACCAAGATTTTGCGGAGATGCATTATCAGCCCAGCAAGGCGACACTTGAGCAAAGTATTCAGAGACTGAATGCTCGGGAGAGAGCTAGGAGAAGCCAGGCGATGCAAGGCAGAAAGTTGACTCCATTTGAGAAGAACCCAGTCCATTTTGAACACCAGTTCTTGGAGCAGAGGAACGCGAGTAGACAGTTTGCGGAGAGGCAGGGAGAGGGAGTGCCGGAGTGGACATTTGAAGAGGATCAAGCTAAGGAGAAAGTTTTCTTTGACTATGATGGGATGCCTGATGAGGTATGTGTCATCCCTAGCATTGAAATTTCTCTCTGATCTTGAGTGTTGCTTTATGATTTGGATTGCCATGTTTGTTTTGCAAAGTACACTCCGATATAACGGCAAACAGATCCAGGAACAAAGCGATCGAAACGTCCTTCTTACTGATCTTTCCTTAGATGTTCTACGGCACAGGAAACTTATCCTCCAAACGAACCGCCGCCGCAGCAGCAAGAGCAGCCTCTCACTACCCCTCCCCCACATTCAGTGCCATGTCGAGCCCGACCTTACCATCCCGACCCCAAACGGCAACCTCCTCCGAATTCGACGAATACGACGAGCTCTACGACAGCAACCTCTCCCAACTTGAACTCGGACCAGACAACTGCGACTATTGCAAATACCAGAAGCCTCCGTACCAGATGATCGATCCTCCAGAGCCGACGTGGATGGTAAACGACAGAAAGAGAATGGATCAGACGGTGAGCGCAATGATGCAAGTGGCGGATGCAACACCGGGGAGTCTCAAAGAGGCAATGAACGTACTATTAGGATTATGTGGCCCGAAGGAAGGAGAAGGAGAGGGATTTGAGGGTCTTTGACACTCAAACCCATACCAAAATCACAAAATGTTCGAGTCCAACAATAAATGTCAATATTTGTATATCGCGCACGGTACTCTGCTCCGAAAATCAACAGCATATTCGGAGCAGAGCACAAGGAAGGAAGCATATGGCCTGAGTCTGCGTGGCATGGTCTGTTGTTACTTCGGTAACACAAAGGTGGCTGGTCATTGGCTCGCATGAGGTGGCTGGCACTTCATTCCCCAATCCGACCCCCATCGCCATCCGTACCACGGAATGCTGCACAGAACACCGGGGAAGACATTCGTGGAAGGCATCATCTCATCTCCACCGTTCCCCTGGACCGTTTCATTAAAATCGGCAACACAAACCCAAGCCCTCAACTACGCCCATCTTGGGGAAACGCCGATAAGGCGGCTCGATCTCCACCACAAAAAAGGAAAAACATACATACGCTGAGATAAGGCGGAACAACCTCACACCAAAAAAGAAAATAAGAGTATATATGGGATGGCGGGAATAGGGCTTGGGAGGTGGAGGAAGGCTTGATATGGACCGTAACTTCGGGATATGGCAGATAGGCAATTGTAGATGTAGATAAGGAGAGGCGTTTTTCTTTAGATGTGCGAGTAGATAACGCAATGAATTTTCCCTCCAATGTCTTTCTCTCTCAGACTGAGGAAGCGGGAAATATACGTGGATTTCACGATCGCTGGATCTGTGAGAGTCGAGTGGCTTGAATACTGACGTGTGTCACGGATATGCTGGGTGACCACGCAGTCTTAAGATGTGCAACCAGATAAAACACAATCAAGTCATAAACATTCTTCACCCCTGTTTTATCTCTCAACCCTCATGAACACGGGATGGCATAGATCAATATGGAATATCACGAACTCGACGCCAAGATGCTTCACACGATGATGATGATGACGGACAAGAAATCAGATAGTTTGAGCATAATCCAAATCATTGTTAACCCAAAGTGACGAATGACAAGGTTCTTAATACTACCTAGGTAGCTAATACATATTACAATAAGATATCCTCGTATGATGATGATGATGATGATGGAAATGGGATCCGCCAGCGACGTTGTATCCCTAATTCCTGCGCCCCAACCTGCAGATATCCCGCCCAAGTATTATACTATACGCCCCGAGGTATCTCTCCTCAACAGACCACGAGACTCCTATCTCATGTTGTGAGAAGAAAGGCTAGCCGCTAGCCCACTTCGATGCTAGACTTCGATGAGCCTGTTCCAGTCGAGTCGTCGACCAAGCGTAATCACCAACCCACCGCTCTCCTTCCCCAATACTGACAACAATATCACATCATTCAGCTCTTCCAATCAACGAGTTCGAACCCAGCGCCTTCTCCTTCCTCTGTCTCTCCCCTCCCACCCCTACGCCACGTGTTTAGGCAAACAAGTCTTGCTAACCCTCCTCGCATGATAGACCACCCTCCTCCCCAAGCCATAACTAGTCGAGCTAGCTCGGGAGAGAGGCCTATTTCGTCGCGCGGTCGGGAAGTCAAAGTCGCTCTCGCCATCATCTGTGACAGCTGTGGACGCTATGGCTTTCTCTCTCATCAGAGATATACTGTCGACGATGATTAGCGACAAAGATGCATGCAGATGTAAGAAGAGATGTGAGTGGAAGGACTTACTCAGATTCCGTAAATCCAGGAAAGTTAACCGTGGGTCCCTCCTGGAAATTGTAGGGAGAGCTCTGAAGAATGTTAGCCAGCTGTATCATCGTGCATCAAGGGATGGAGACTTACAATTACAAGAGGTTTGGGGACAGGTTTGGTAATACCCATTTTTTCCAGGCATTTATTGCCGGTGCGAGAAAAGAAAGTAGTGATGCAAGACATTTTTAAGAGAGAGTTGGTATGTGTGTATGGTTGGTATGCGTTGCTACGCGATGTGGGAGGGAATGTTGAGGCGTGTTATATGGAGGATGGTGGTGGCGTCGATATAAGGAGGCTGGCGTGTGGAATTCCTCACTTGACGCTTTTGAACGATGACGAAAAAAAATGGAATGAACGCTTGCTGTAGGACTGAATGGATGCAGAAAATGGAAAAACTAGTTAGAATAAGACAATAGTAGAAGAACGAAACCCGCCGATAAGGATTGTGGTACAAGCTGATAGATTCTTGAGCTGGTGAGTTCGAGAAGTATGATTTTCAAAAGGAACCAGAGAATCCGGGGAAAGGCACAGAGATATATACGATGGAGAGCAAAGAAAGTGAAGATATTTGCTGCCAGGGGCAACAATTCATGAAATTACCTAGAGTCAGTGACACAATAGGATTGACGTCCCACAAAACCTGCCCAGAACAATTCCATTCCCAAGTGTCGCGCAGTAACACAAAAACGTGGGGAGCGTTCCTCTCCCCCTTGCTTGGTCGCCGTGGGCTCATGGCTGAGAAGGGAACACACGTTCGCCGGTTCCAGAAGTGAGGAATGCAGCACATCATTCGATCTCGAGGGAAAAGTGGCAACTTTGCACGTACCAGCTCAGCGGCTGTACATATAATTGGGAAGGAAAATGATAAACGCAAGGACAATAGAGCTGCAGGAACGGACTTGGAACGGTTTTGGCGTTGTGCGTTACCGCGGAAGCTTCGCCGAAGGGCAAGGAAGAAGCTTGGAATGCAGGGCTTCGTCAATTGTACGAAGTGAAAAGAGCTTATCGAGTAGCACTTACTACTTCTGGGACTGCTCCAATTTCTTTGCAGCAAGGTATGGTGACTGAAGTTCCGTGCGAAGGGGTGATGTTCAATGAGGCGGCCCCAGGGAGGAGATCAGGCCAATCGGATAGCATGAAACCAATGGAGCTGTACGACAACACCAACTCAACAGCTTCGGAGTTGTTCATCACCGGGGACCTCGTCATCCTTTGTGCTTGTGTAATCCCGAAAAGCTTTCTGCTCCATGGGTTCATGGCGTCTCCAGCCGCAGTCGTTACGATACACTTCAACAGATACACATCACGGAAAGCCGATCCAGAGATTCGGATCATCAGAGATCCATTGTATTGTTTTCGATCACAAATGCTGCGTCCATTTGAGGGTCTGCTTACGGGTATTGATATTGTCGTGTCAAGGCAATAGATAAATTGGACCCTGAACTAGCAGTGTTGGCTAAACCGCAGAATATACCTATTTGGGATAATCTTTGACATGGAAACTCTTGAGCTTAACGAAAGCATCAAACCCAAATTTGCTCAAAGTAACGCCCTTACCGGAATTTTTCCATCCTGTCCATGCGAGATCCTGCACAACAGATTAGCGTGGGTCAGAGAAGGATCAGCGTGGATCCGTCTTCCAGCAGTAGGACCAATATCCAGATATGGGAAAGCCTACCGGGCTGGGGTAATCGCATCTATTGACGAAAACAGTTCCGGCGTCTACTGATTCGGCCAGTTCAGCTCCTTTAGCTGTGTCCTTAGTCCATATTGAAGCGGTTAGACCAAACTCGCTGTCGTTCATAAGCGTGATAGCTTCTTCGTCACTCTTGACTTTCATGACCGGAATCACTGGGCCGAATGTTTCCTCTGTCATGACAGTCATCTTGTGGTCTACGTTTGTCAATAAAGTTGGTTTAACGAAGTTTCCATCTGGTGGAGGGGAATCGAATGAAGCATTCTCGGGCGTTGCATCTTTAGCTCCCTTGTCCAATGCATCCTTAATGTGTGATTCAATTGCCTCCTTCGACCTCTTTGAAACAACAGGTCCAACATGGGTTCCTCTGTCGAAAGGATCACCAAGTTTGTAGTTCTTCAGAACAACCTGAACAGCTTCAACAAATTTATCATGAATCTTTTCATCAACGTAAATTCGTTCCAGACTGCAGCAACTTTGGCCAGAGTTAAACACGCCTAGAAGCTCGGTGGGTTAGTTTATGATATTTTTGAGTCCTACAAAATTGAAGAAGAGATAACTAAATGATGATTTGAAGAGTGCCGTAGTAATTGGTCTAAGACTGCTTCGGTATGATACCAAAATATTCGAGAGAAGGTAGATATAGCGGCGTAGTCCACTAGCCAAGGGTTGTATGTTTGGAAGGCATAGCAACCTTCAAAATTGTAGCTATTCGAACAGCACAGCCTTGAAATATCTCCATTCTCTCGCACAGTTCGACGCATTGACCTAGAGGGGTGACCGCGTAGAGCGACTAAAGCAATACAGCATAGGTGTGTGAAAAGGCGTGATTTCTTACAGCCATCTACAATTTCTTCTGCAATCCAAGAAATATCAACGTCGTCTCGGATATATGCGGGGTCTTTTCCACCAAGTTCAAGGCCCACCGACACAATGCGATCTGAAGCAGCTGCTTGGACAGCAAGTCCACCGGCAACAGATCCTGTGAAGCATACGAGAGCAATCTTTGGGTTTCGGACTATAGATTCGATAATTATGGGCGAGCCGCAATGGAAGTATTGAATAACATTTTCGGGAAGTCCAGCTTCGGTGAAAACCTGGGAGAAAACTTCTGCCACAGTAGGTGTTTGCGGGGAAGGCTTGAGTATGACTGTGTTTCCTGCTAAGATAGCTGGAATCAACGAGTTGACCAGAATTAAATATGGATACTACATCAAGTCAGATATGGGCTGGCAGGGAGGTATGGCAGATAGGGGAATGGCATACGTTCCAAGCGAAGATCACTAGAACAGGACCAACGGGGACTTTGCGAATGAACCGTTTGAATCCCTTCTCGGCTTCTCCGTCGGTATCCTTCAATGCATCCTCACTGATCTTCAAAAGGTATTCTCCCCTCTTGACGGCCGTAGCAACTTCTTTGGCAGTATATGCGATGGGTCTCCCCATTTGCTCCGTCAATTCTTTGGCGAGGACATCCTGCTTGTCGTTCAACAGCTCCAACGCCTTTTTAACGATTGCTTGTCTTTCGGCCAAAGAGGTTTTGCGAAACTTCAAAAAGGCCTCTGTAGCAATGGTTGGCAGTGCATCGAGGTCGGCAGCGGAGATTCCACTTCGAG